>VUQI01027782.1:0-14649 GCA_015106735.1 Paratilapia polleni
TATCTCACTTTGTACAGCGTTAACAGTGTTACTATCTTACAGTACTAAAGACCATAGTGGCTGTGGCTCAGGAGGTAGAGCGAGTCGTCTACTAATTGGAAGGTCAGTGGTTCGATCCCTGGCTCCCCTAGTCTGCATGCCAAAGTATCCTTGGGCAAGATACTGAACCCCACGTTGCCCCTGATGCATCCATCGGAGTGTGAGTGTGTGTGAATGTTAGTAAGCACTTAAGTGTAGATAAAAGTGCTGTATGAATGTATGTGTGACTGGGTGAATGTGGCATGTAGTTAAACTGCTTTGAGTACACAGAAACTGAGTAGAAAAGTGCTATATAAGTACCAGTCCATCCATAGTTCTTACAGTTTCAATCATATGCAAGTAGTACTTTAATGCTGAAGAGAGACTACTTTTTATTATTTCATATTGGGAAGTTAATTTCCCGCAACCCTGAATTGGATAAGCGGAAGAAAATGGATGGAAGGATGGATGGATAGATTAATTTCTGGAAATGAAAGAAGTTTTTGCATAAAGTAATAGTGTTAATTAGGAGGTTCCAAGGAAAGCCGATCAGAATGCAAATGAATAAAGCCATCAATGTTGCTCCAGGTTTTTTAGGTTCATTTCAACTCTGGATGAAAAGCAGTTTTACCTGAACAAGGGGGAAAGACACGTGGACAGCTAACTCTGAACTAAAGAGACAAAACAAGATTAGACTTTAAGTCTTTAACTTACTTAAGGATAAATAACTTCATTAATTAAACTAACTCTTACGAAGAAAGAACAAAATTAACTCCCAGTAACTGCCTCCCCATATGGAAGTGAAAAGGGCAACCGGAAAGGAGCGCAGGAACACAGGAGCCAATCAGTGATAAGGACAGGAAGTGAGGTCTGGATAAGTGAGGAAAGGGGTAAATATAATATGAATCATTACTACAAATTGAGTTAAAAAGTAAATATTTTCAGTATATTCTAATACTTAAAATACTTTTAAAATGGAAATGATCAAATAAAGTATACAAAAATGCGCTCAAACATGTACTTGAGCACAATGCCTATTAATCACTTGCGTTTTTTTTATATTTTACTGTTTGAGTCAATCTGCTCTGATTCATTATCATAGGAAAACGAATGGATGACCCTGTTGCTTTAATAGCTTTATCATCCCATTCTTTGTCTGCGGTAGAGTCAGTCATGAATTGGGCCAAATAACTCTTCGTACGTTTTGGTTTCTCAGCTTCTTGTCCTTGTTGGTAATCTCATTCTTTTGTCATTTTCAGTTTTCTAAATTCAGTTGGACTGGGAACAGCATATTGTCAAAAATGTTTTAGCCTTCCACAAACTGTCATTAAGAAAAAATCCTGAATCTCCTTTCAAGTAACAATATAACTAGAACATAATTAAAAGGTACCTCTGAAGCGGATTGGTTCTTTATGTCTACATAATTCTAGAACGTTGGTACTAGATTCCGATAGGCCGAGATGCATTCAGAGTAATTAAAAACTAGTTACTGCTAGCTAAGCTAAAACTGCCCACCTCTAACTGAGTTACAGTTAATTAAAATATCACAGTGGGGCTCGAAAATGTAGCATGTATTAATTTTTAAAAAGCCTCAAAATAAACATATCAGTTTTGTATCGCGGTTGTTGTTTTATTTCCAACTCAAACACCTGGGTTATATAAGCGAGCGACTGAGAATCTTGTCGGTTGCCTTAGAGCGTGGGTTCTTTAACTGTGGGAAAGTCTGGTGTGAGAAGGCATCTATCTTTGGGAGGCAGAGATTTAGCTACTCTTTTTGGTGACAGTTGTATTTTTGTCACCATTCATTTCATGCAGTCCGCGGGGGTCCTGTTTAACGGCAAGCCAGTGCACACTTCGCAGTTTGAACTCCCTTCAACTTTCTCTCCGGGGGCCGTAAAAAGCCTTCGGGATTACAACTAAAAGGACTTTCACACAAAAAAGATGGGACTGTTGCGACTTTCGGTGTCGGTGTCCCTTTGATGAGAGATGTCAAGTGTTTCCAAGCGATGAAGTGGATGATAAGGAGCTTTTTTGTTTTGTGGAGTTGTCTTTTTTCTACACAACTGAATTCCTTTTTTTTTTCGCGGTGGTGCGGTGACACTTCGCGCTTTCTTGGACAGCGTGCTCTTAACCAGAGATGTAAAATGGGCGAACAGGTTACACTGAAGCGGCGCGCGAGGGTTTTAATGGAAGGACTGACTTCTGCTGGTATCAAACCTACAACCTTCCACTCGCAACATCATCTCTTCAGCCAATAGACTGCTCAGCCTCCCTGAGTCCTCCCACTAAAACAACCTGTATCGCATTTATAGTATGGATAACCGAACGTTTCACCTCGCGCAATTCCTATTCACAACTTTCCAGTGGGAGTGGATTTAGCCTAATTTGTGAGAAACTGTGTTACATTCTTATAATGACTTTCACTTTTCGGTGAGTTCCGGTCATATTCTGTGGCTTGGTGTTATTTTTGACACGTTTCTATTAGGATTTCAGTGCCCCCGAACACTTAAAAGAGTTATAGGCTAAATCTCGTCGGCTCTCATGGGACTGAGGCATTCGTCGCGTTGTTTGCTGCTACGGCGGAAGATGGCGGAGGCGGACAACTCAGAGGTAGGGACCTTGTGGTGTCCTGCACTGTATTAGCGGGACCGGGGAACTCTCAGTCTGGTATTTTTATGGTGACAACATATTTGACCTAAATATTATGTATATATCTCTATTTTTTAGTTATAATTATCGCAGCCACCTTAAGAATAAATGTTGCACCGATGGCGTGCGAGCAAAGGAAAGTGCATTTGCCAGTGTCCTGCAGATGTTCGGGCAGATCTAAACAGACTCGTGCAATTTGAGCAATAGAGACAATGCATATAGAAGATTTGCATTTAGGTGAAGTGATCCGTTGTTGATGCACGGACGTAGGCTGCCAAACGTGGTCATGTCCGCTGTCCTTGGTGCTGAAACGGAACCAGCATCTTTTGCCGGCTCTGCCATTGAGTGCGGTGTATCACCACTATAGGATGTCTCATATCTGTTTTGAAAAAGGCGTTACAGTTTTACTTTTTTTTTTTTTTTAGTTTTTTCTGGGCTTGAATTTAATTATCTCTCTATTAGCCCCACATTAACAAACGACCTGCGTATTTCCATAACTGTTTCCCTTGAAATGGAGTTCTGGCCAGTAATTTGTTTTTAATTCATTATTGACTGTGATGTCTAAATTATCCTACAAACTCTCCCCTTTTCTTCCTTATTTGTCCTTAACAGAGGCAACAGCCTGTTATGTCCCCCATTTCTCAGTCTGCTCAGCCCTCCCCACTGCCCAAACCAGTGCCTACTACCCACCATGTGCCCTGCGTCCCACATACGCCTCATGTAGCAGCCCTGGCCACCTGTCCTGGTCGAGGCAAGATTGCCAAGTTCATCAGCCCGGAGGAAATGACATCACGGGACTACTACTTTGACTCTTATGCTCATTTTGGCATCCATGAGGTATGCAGACAAGGCTGAAAAACAGCAGCTTGATTAGAATAAAAAAAGACACCACTTGACTCCTTCTGCCTTTGCCAAGGAATTTTAACCATGCTTGGCTGATTTTACAGCAGTAGCTCGACTGATTTAACACAAATAGGACAAAGAGGCTTTAATTTTGATTTTGGTGCATTATTATCAGGCTTATTTTTCCATAATTTAATTTCAAATGTCCAGTTCAATGGATCCATTTTAAGGTTACAGAAAAAGCAAAGTTTAAACCTAATCAATGGCTAAAAACAACAAAACAGAGACAAAGTGAAAATGCAAGCTAAGAAAGGTCTTCGAGCACTTTAAACATCTTTCCTATTATGAGTTTGAGATTTAAAAACATCTGCAACATCTTTGAAAAGATTAAAGTTATCCAAATGTAACATTATCATTAGGTTACCCTAGATTCAAATAAACTCCCAGCATGAACCTCAGACACCACTGTCCTTCTGCAGGCAACCAAACTTGAAGTTTTAAGAGTGATATCTTGAGGGGAATTAAGAGTAGCTGACAGAGAGTGTCTCATAGCTGACAAAAGAGGAGGCTTTTCTATTACCAACTGCCACGAAAGACCTTGTATGCATGGTAATAGTGCATATTCAGCAATCTGTTAGTGAAAACTATTTGTGTCTGCCTTTCACAACCATCTAAAGTAAACTGCTAAAGCCATAGCCCAACTGATAACCTTGATATGTGAAGAGGAGATGGTGGAAAAGTTCAGGAACATATAGATCTCTTAAATATTGCCCATATTTAGCATATAGGTCAGCTTTTTGTCTGCTTGCAGACAAAGAGTGTGTCCTGATTAAAGCGGTGCAAAGCAAGAAAGAAGGAAAGTGGGATATGTGAATGGGCTCAGGGAGATGGGTATCAGGCAGTCCCCAAAGGCTTTGTGTTGTACTCCTGTCTATTTCAAGAAGCTCTGCCACTGTAACTGAGGCTTTTGGCCTAAATACTGCCTTTTCTATCTCATTACCCATGAAAAAAAAAATCTATGTATTCACATTCTGAAGATATGCAACTGCCCACATTTGCCACAGTGTAGATCCATTATGTAACATAATGTGTAATATGTATTCCTTTGAGCATTTTTATGAATCACACTATCCTTGTGTAGTTGGGTTTTATAGTGATTTGTGCGTGTGGCAGGACTGTAAAAATCATCAGGTATCCCAGCTATAAACCTTTACTCTTATCTCCAATGCAGGAGATGCTGAAAGATGAGGTGCGGACGCTGACCTACCGGAATGCCATGTACCACAACAAGCACGTGTTCAAAGATAAAATCGTCCTGGATGTTGGTAGTGGCACAGGGATCCTCTCTATGTTTGCTGCCAATGCCGGAGCCAAACACGTGTACGGGGTGAGGCAAATAGATGAACTCTCCGGCCACAAATAAATACTTCACTGTAATCAAACACTCACTGCTTTTGTTTAAATCTTTGTGAGAGAGGAAAGCCGCACACATATTTGACTTTTCGATCTCCATATCAAATACATTAATTTTAAAACGATCCTATCTTTTGTAAAATTCGTCTTATGGGCCAGTCTACACCAAAACTGGCAATCTCTGTTACACAGAGACATCTGGCTCCTCTTAGAGAACGGCTGCAAGTCACAAGTTACTGGCATTGTAACACACAGTTATGTATGATTTGTATAATGTAGTACACCTATGAACAGGAGAGTAAGATCATGAGATTTCATATGGCACTGGATCTGAGGTGGAGCGACTAGGGACAACAGGGGCTGTGTCCACAGAGTTATTTGCGCTTGCAGCATCTATTTTATATACACAAATCCTATGAAGATTCAAAAACACTCATTAATGTCATTTCTCCCTCACTGTCCAATCAAAATCAAGAAGTGGTGGGGCTTGTGATACCAACACTGTTGGTACTGTACAATCTAACATTGGAGAAGCCAGTTTTTGTGATGTAGCAGCAATAAAATAAGGTAATGGGTGCTTCCAGAGCAAAAACCGCCGCCTGTAGACACACATCCTTAGTGTTTAGATGGATTAGGTGGGTTTGATTAAGTTTTGATATTGCCCCGATGGTTTCTCTGCTGTGAGGAAATATGGTCGATAAAACAGAGGAAATATTTTACATTTATTCATACATTGATCAAAAGTGTTTATATGAGAAGGTAAACTGGTCAACTTTAACCAGAGGTTTTGTCCATGTACCTTCAGATTGAATGTTCAAGTATATCTGAATATTCAGAGAAGATTATCAAGTCGAATCACCTGCACAACGGTAAGAAGAAGTGTTGTTTTCCATTACTACCATAATCTCATATTCATCTATCTGAAGGCAGAATGGTGCAAATATATCTGGTTGAGAAGTAGCGTGAAAAATCTGTATATTTCCATCATTACCGTCACGCTTGACGATATTAGTCACAGTCCCGATGGTTAAATGGCAGCTCGTCACTGATGTCAAATAACAGTAATCTTTGCCATCAATCAGAATTTCCTCAGTGGGGCTGATTACCATTGTAAAATGCCACCCTGAACTTCACAGATGGAGGATGGGAAACAGATGGTTTGGTTCATAACCTACACATTTGACATTAGGCTGGTTTTAACTTAGTCTTCTAAGTATCTAAGCAAATTAGATGTAGAACTGGCTATCAATTAGCAATAAACTATTTAAAAAAGCAACTTAATCTTTAATTGAATTGGTCACTGGGGGTAACTACACATGTAAGGATAGTTTGAGTACTGAATCTCTGAATTTTTCTTTAATTTCTGACCACTGGATGCACAAAATTTTGTAAAAAACTCAAGTAAATGAAACCCTAACTAACAAAACTGGTTAAAAATGTATTAGGAATGCTAGTGTTTTTCCTTTGGCTCTGGCTACAGTGGCAACAAAAGTTTTTCAATGCAGGGAAAACTCTGTTTTCAGTAATAGCACCTTTATGCTACTTTACAAAGCAAGCATCTGTGCACTGCATCCGTTAATGTTTCTCCCACAGATGGCTTAAATTCACTGAATGAATGAACACCTGCCCTGAAACAGTGTATACATATATTATTATTTTTCTTTGTGTTTAGTAATATAATTAATTCTGTACTGAATAGTTTAGTATATTATTGTGTAATAAGCACACTTGATAATACTGAACTCCCTGCTGTGTAACACCTGTTTAACTTGTTGGTGTCTTCTTCCTTGGGAGGTCAAACATGTCAGAATGGAAAACGATAAATAAAATGCATGCTCAAAAAAAAGATTTTTTAAAAATCAAGCGCCAGATGACAACATTAATTAAGTTGTACTAATTTACACCAATCCCAATTCATACAAACATTGTCATTTGAGAATAGAGTCATTTGCTCTAATCTGATAAAGAAGCTGTGAAGTAATTTGCTGCCTGCTGTTTTGTGGCTTTGCACACCGCAGTCATTACCATCTTCAAGGGCAAGGTGGAGGAGGTGGAGCTGCCTGTGGAGAAGGTGGACATTATAATCTCAGAGTGGATGGGCTACTGCCTCTTCTACGAGTCCATGCTCAACACAGTCATCTTTGCCAGGGACAAGTGGCTGGTATGATGGTGCTGCTGGAGGTTTGGGGAGTTAAGCTGGGCTTAATGTGCATGTGTGTCTCTGTGTGGCTGGCTGGACAAATAAGGTTTTTGACACATAAACAGAGCAGACAGTGATGAAGCAGAGGATTTACTGTACGCTCGCTTGCATGTGTCTGCTTGCCAGATGTTGAGGTCATACATGAATGATCAGGTTTCTAACCTCAATGGCTGTCAGCAGGCTTTGAACTCAGCCCATGTGATCTTTTATTACATGCCAGGTGTGTGGACAATATGAGTGATTGATGCCCTTTGTGTGTGTTCACTGGATACCTGAAGTTTTTCTTGTATTCAGAAACCTGGAGGCCTGATGTTCCCTGACAGAGCAGCTCTCTACGTGGTAGCCATTGAAGACAGGCAGTACAAGGACTTTAAGATTCATTGTGAGTAGTTATGATACATTTGTTGCACTTTCATTTTAACTCTCTTCTTCTCAGCTGTGCCTAAGTAATGCCCACTTTGTTGGCAGCACGTTGCTGTAGTGGTTAGCACTGTTGCCTTAGAGCATGAAGGTTCCTGTTTTAAACCCTGGTTTGGGCCTTTCTGTGTGGAGTTTGCATGTTCTCCCTGTGCCTGAGCGGGATTCCTCGGGATACTCTGGCTTCCTCCCGCAGTCCAGCATGTTAGGTTAATTGGTGATTCTAAATGGATGAGAGGTAGATAAAGTGTAGTAATAATGTATAGTATGAATGTATTGTTAAATGTTGTTGGCTTGTAGTCTAAAGTGCTTTGAGTAGTGAGTAAAAGTAGAAAAGCACTACATACAGTCATGTGAAAAATTAAGTACGCCCTTATTGCTTCCATAGGAATTAAGAGGGTAAGTAGCAGCCAGGTGCTGCTAATCAAATGCACTTGATTAATTGATCATCAGCAAGTGTGAGCACCACTATAAAAGCAGATGTTTTGGCAGTTTGCTGATCTGGAGCATTGAGGTATGTGTTAACACAATCCCACAATTTTCCCAGGAGATTCACCCCAAGGTCAAACTGTACAATGCTCAGAGAAATTGCAAAAAACTCAGGAGCTACATCTCAGACTCCACAGGCCTCAGTTAGCATGTTAAATGTGAAAGTTCATGAGAGTACAATTAGAAAATGACTGAATAAGTATGTAGTAGAGATGTTTGGCCTTAATGCTCAGTGCCACATTTGGCAAAAACCAAACACAGCATATCAGCACAAACACCTCATACCAACTGTCAAGCACAGTGGTGGATGATTTGAGGTTGTTTTGCAGCCACAGGACCTGGGCACCTTGGAGTCATTGAGTTGACCGTGAACTACTCCAAAGTATTCTAGAGTCAAATGTGAGGCCATCTGTCCGACAGCTAAAGCTTGGTCAAATTAGATCATGCAACAGGACAATGATCCCAAGCACATCAACAAATCTACAACAGAATGGCTGAAAAAGAGTCAAGGTGTTGCAATGGCCCAGTCAAAGTCCAGACCTCAACCTGATTGAAATGCTGTGGTGGGGCCTTAAGAGAGCTGTGCATAAATGAATGCCCACAAACTTCAAATAACTGAAGCAACATTGTAAAGAGGAGTGGGCCAAAATTCCTCAACAGCGATGTGAGACGCTGATAAAGTCACACAGAAAACGATTACTTCAGGTTCTTGCTGCTAAAGGTGGTTCTGCATGACACTGAATCACGGGGTGTACTTAGTTTTTCACAGGACTGGATAGAGTCCCGGGAAAACTTTTTTCACATGACTGTAAATGCCAGTCAGTTTCTTTTACTAGCTTTGGTCATTGGTCTTCATTAACTGCTGACTGAAATATCTGGATCTTTAACTGCTAGTGCTCCACTATGTTCACTAGCTTATACAGTATATTACTTGTTTGATGCTGAAACAGCTGGCTACCTCTAAGATTGAATCAAACCGGTGAAGCTGCAGGTTATAAAATCAAACAAATCTTTATTTGACAATGATAAGCCATAGATATACATATTATGTTAGAATATGTAATAGAAAATGAAAAAAAGCATAACAGAAATCCCATAAAACTCTTAAATCTCATGTAAAACATCCTGTAATACAAAGGAGTACCTTCTGTAAAAGTGGTTGAAATGTGCAGGGTAATTTAGCATAAGCTATACAGAAGATTATGCCTGAATGCAACCAAATAACTTTTCACATAATGGGAATATGCAAATGGATTGTTACATAAACTAATAAAAAAGTAGTTCATTCCACCATGGAAACCTCTTGTAAAGCATGCCTTTAAAAAGGTTCAAGAGTATTTAAACCGCTGTGGTACTTTTATCCTGCAGTGCATTCACTGTTCTAAACTCACCCCATGTGTTCAAATAACTATCACAGCTGGAGGGCTGAGCTTAACCTTGTGATCCAATATTAAAGGCGTCAAACTTGTACATACATCAGCTTTAAATCTGGGTCAATAACGCCCACTGAGTTTCCTTTCACTGCACAGGTGGCCTCCTGTGCTTTATTACATCTAAACATACATAAAGGTACATTCTTTCACACGAATCCCAAAAGAATTTACTTTACCCAAACCCTCACACTCTTATTTTTAGTTTGTCTGCGTTGGTGGCACACTCACCATCTCATCATACAGACGTAGTGCTTGGCCCCCTGACAAAGCAAGGTGGAGTGAGAGGACAGAGGGAATGGGGGAGGGAATGTGTTTTTTGGTGTGTTTTCAGCCCAAATTATAATTTTATAAAAAGGCTGCCAGACATTCTGGAGGAGGTGGAGGAGGACGCCGGAGTGTATTTTCGGGAGGGCTTGTCTTTCTCCACATACGGCTAGGACAGACAGAAAGACAGCGGGACTGTTCTTCCTGGCACAGTTAAGCGCTCTGTTTTATTTTCTCTGCTACCTTTTTAGCGCTGACAGCTTAGCAGGAACAGGGAGAACAGAGCTTTGCGAGTGCCTGAAAATTTAAGAAGAAAAAAAATCCAGAAAACACATACTGTGTGCATGTTGGTTCACATAGGTATCTGTACTTAAAGTGTTTATGTTTTTGCATGTACAGGGTGGGAAAATGTGTATGGGTTCGACATGAGTTGCATTCGCAATGTGGCCATCAAAGAGCCTCTGGTAGATGTGGTGGATCCCAAGCAGGTGGTGACAAACGCCTGCCTCCTAAAGGTTGGTCTGTCCTTCTGCACAAATGCGTGAACACATTTTGTCTACGGCATGATGTCATGTTGTTTCATACCTATTTGTGGCACATATTTTTTCTTTATCTTCTGGGTATGTGAATTCCCAGAAAAAGTCAGACGGCTGTGATTCCCTTTCCCTCTGAACATTCCCCGTCTATTGAGACTATTTTCTAGTACATAATAGAGGTTTCTGGCAGGCTGTAATAAGCTGCAGCTCTGTTTTCATGCTTGAAGATACAGCAGCAGCTTGTCTTTCATCACACAAATGAACAGAGGATGAGAGCATTCAGAGAGGTGATAGCTTTTTTGTTTGTCCCCCTCTACCTTTACCTTTTCTCTGTCCTTTTCTCTCAATATATCATACTTCTTTCTGTTTTGAGTATTTTATATCCTCGTTCTTCTTTTTCATTATCTCTTTCTCATATCATTTTATAGACTCATTTCTCACTTTCACTTTTCTAATCACTCCTCCGTTCCTTTCATCTTTTGTTCCCATTCTCTGATTTAAACAATGTCAGGCCTCACTAGTCTGAGTGAATAGGGAGGTCTCACTCTGTCTCTCCCTCTGTGCGATGGTGAAATGTCACACAAGAGCAGGCATTGAGTCACCAGTGGGGATGAAATGGGCTCTCCATCACTGTGATAAGCGACGGTCCCGCTTTTGTGTTCAAAAAAGGTGATTCATGTGTTAGGATGGAGGGGCTGTTACTGCTTAGCTACAGACATGCCTGTCTGAAAATTTATTCTCACTGCCCATATCTCTTTCACATGTATGTATTCAGGGCATCTTCACCCCAACCGACTCCTACCCCCGCCAGCCACTTCACCGCGTCTTAATTCAAACTGCCAGTCATTCCTCGCATGCTAAAATTACAAAGTCGCTCCCAGGGATTTTTTTTTCCTCTCCTCCTACAATTTGCTGTATATGATACTGGCCTTGTATCATTGGAAAGGACAGAGGTGTTAAATCACAATCTGTCATGGTGACGCCACATGGCTGAGTGCTCTGAAGCCCAGTAGGCTAGGCAAGATGAACAGGTTGCAGAGTAAAAAAAAAAAAAAAAACCCTCTCTACCCTCCTAAATACAGCATCGTCTACATGCAAAGCAGAGACACACCTGCTCCTCCTCTATTTTGAACCCAGTGTGATGCTTAGCAGGTGACAAAATACTTAAATCTGTGGCTATTCCAATAAGGCAGGGTTTGATATAACACACACACACACATGCACACATACACAAAACCTCCCTCCCCTGTAGACACGAGGGAGGACACCCACACAGCATGTGTAGTGTGAGCAGGCTTCGTTTGCCAGCCGTGATTCAACCTGTGGGCTTTCACACACACACACACATATTCTCACACATGCAAGATAATCATGGTGAATAATCAAGAGGGATTGACATACATGTGCCGCATGTGTATATGTGAGAGATCGCAAATGATGGTGACAAGTTGCGTCTGTGATAGTAATGTGCCTCTATTCCGAAATCACATGGCTCATTTGCTCTGAAATTTATAACAGTGACCTTTGGCTACTATTTCCAGGAGGTAGACATCTACACCGTGAAGCCAGAGGACCTGTCCTTCACCTCAGCATTCTGTCTGCAGATCCAGCGCAACGATTACGTGCACGCTTTGGTCACCTATTTCACCATTGAGTTCACCAAATGTCACAAGAAGACTGGCTTCTCCACTGGTGAGGCTGGAGCAGAGTCATTTTTATATCAAAAAGGCTCATTCTTATTTGTGAATTAAATCTATGGGTCACTGAAATAGAAAAAAAAGCTTTTCTTTTCTCTTTTCTTTTCTGTTGTTTTTCAGGTGATACAATATACAGTACTATATATCTTTGATTCTACTTCCTCCATGTGGTGATTATATAGCGAGGCTGCATTATGCTGCATAGCAGACAAAGGCAGTACTCAATAGGATTGTCTATCAGGATTTTTTTGCGATGCATTAGATGTGGCAACAGAAAGACTTTCGAAAAGAGGAAGCAAATTTTGTAGTTCTAACACGTTCCGTTTGATTCATGAAATAAATCAGCTCCACAGACATTAACTTTTAATATCTACTCTCACGAAAAGTCCAGACGTATTACTTTTGTAAATGAGTGCCTTAACCATAGAACAGTAATGTAAATTTTCGTAACACCATCACTAACGTTGGGTGAAAATCACCCGAACACGTGCCTGTTGAAAAAACCATGAATGGGAGCAGGGAAACACACTTACCTTCGATGACGTCAATGAGCAGCCTGAAGCTACCCAAGGACCCATGCAACTCCCACAGCAGCAACACAGTGAAAATCATATAACCACAATCGCATGGGTGAAAACTGCCCGACGTTAGTGTTCTAAAAAAGCGTATCCTCCAAGTCCACTTGTTATTTAACTGAAATGTTACCTAACACACTGTTTGGTAACGTTTCCTTTTCACAGATCTTAAATTGTGATTGATTTTAATTGTAACTACCTTCTTTGAAAGAAACTGTGTGTGAGAACTCATAACTCAACCTGAAAAAGTAAAACCACTTTTCCTTCAGGCTTACCATGAGAGGTGAGTGAGAAGTATTTTCTTTATTCAGTTATTTGACCCTTGAAGTTGTGATGTCCTCAGAAGGCACCAGAAAAGTACACAAATTTATAAAACTGTACCTAAGGATACATGAAGATTTGCTTGCACTGTCAAGCAAATTCACATTTTGGCTCACCCTGGAGCCACTTGAGTATTTTGAGCAGTGAATCAGTGGATATTAAATGGAAGCCGCTCCATTTCTCCACCTTAACTCTTGGCTACACTCTGCTGGCGTTACGTGACCGATGTTTGCACCAGCGGAATCACCAAGCACTTCTCATCATGGTGTTGAGGACACCTATTATAGTGAAAGCTGTTATGCAAGCTTATGTTAATACATTCATGCATCCGGTGCTTACATAATATTGTGTAGAGGAGGTTCTATGTTTGGCTGTCTGTTGGCCCTGAGGCTGAGCATCGCTGAAGGAGTTCTCTCCTGTCTGCCTCTGTATTTTTCCCACTGGGTGAGAGAATTTCAGGCACTTTACTGTTATATTTCTTCCATATCGACATGCCCAAGGCAGTTTAGTGCCTGTCAGGACTCTTCTGTAAATCTTTTTATTTCCCCTACTCCGCTTAACTCCTCTTTCCTCCTTGCCTCTCTTTCCTCCTTCACCACCATTCCTCTTTAACCTATTTTCAATTTCTCTCCTCCCCTCTCTTTATCATCTCCACCATCTTTCATTTTCATGTCCCTCCCTTTTCCCTTCCACTCCATCACATCCTATCTTTAGCTCCAGATGCCCCCAGCACACACTGGAAGCAGACGGTGTTTTATTTAGAGGACTACCTAACCGTCAAAAAGGGAGAGGAGATCTTTGGCAGTCTTGCTGTCAGGCCCAATGAGAAGAATGTGGTAAGACTCGCAATTCTCTAGAGTTTAGACTTACAAAGGTGGAGGAAGAATTCAGATCTTTTGCCTAAATAATGGCAGTAGTTCATAGTTAAAAATACAATATAGATACACCTTCAAATAATGGAAAGTGTCTTATTTGTACTACAGATACACCTTCAAGTAATGCAAATTTCTTATTTGTACTGTAGATATGCCTTCAAAAAATGGGAAATGTCCTGCTTTTACTACAGATACACCTTCAAAAAATGGGAAATGTCCTATTTTTACTATAGATACACCTTCAAAAAATGGGAAATGTCCTGTTTTTACTATAGATACACCTTCAAAAAATGGGAAATGTCCTGTTTTTAGTATAGATACACCTTCAAAAAATGGGAAATGTCCTGTTTTTACTATAGATACACCCTAAAATAATGGAAAATGTCCTGTTTTTAGTATAGATACACCTTCAAAAAATGGGAAATGTCCTGTTTTTACTATAGATACACCTTCAAAAAATGGGAAATGTCCTGTTTTTACTATAGATACACTACTGAAAAACAGAAAACATCCTTGTCTACTATAGATACACCCTAAAATAATGGAAAATGTCCTGTTTTTAGTATAGATACACCTTCAAAAAATGGGAAATGTCCTGTTTTTAGTATAGATACACCTTCAAAAAATGGGAAATGTCCTGTTTTTACTATAGATACACCTTCAAAAAATGGGAAATGTCCTGTTTTTACTATAGATACACCTTCAAAAAATGGGAAATGTCCTGTTTTTACTATAGATACACCTTCAAATAATGGAAAATGTCCTGTTTTTACTATAGATACACCTTCAAAAAATGGGAAATGTCCTGTTTTTACTATACATACACTACTGAAAAACAGAAAACATCCTTGTCTACTATAGATACACCCTAAAATAATGGAAAATGTCCTGTTTTTAGTATAGATACACCTTCAAAAAA
>VUQI01027788.1:0-19180 GCA_015106735.1 Paratilapia polleni
TGAGATATTTTGGCATGACCTTAAACAGACCATTCATGCTCGAAAACCCTCCAGTGTGGCTGAATTAAAACAATTTTGCAAAGAAGTGTGGGGCAAATTCCTCGATGGTGATGTGAAAGACTCACTGCCAGTTATCACAAATGCTTGATTGCAGTTCTTGCTGCCAAGGGTGGCCCAACCAGTTATTAGGTTTAGGGGGCAATCACTTTTTCACACAGGGCCATGTAGGTTTGGATTTTTTGTTTCCCTTAGTAATAAAAACCTTCATTTAAAAACTGCAAAAAAAAATAAGAAATCAGGAGGGGGGCAAACACTTTTTCATACCACTGTAGGTGTAAATACCAAATTTCGTTGCACTGCATAATACGTATATGTATGGCAATGACAATAAAGATATATTCTATTCTATTCTAAATGTTTAGAAACAGCTACTCATCTCTACTTATTGACCAATTTGTGTGGTGCACCTGCTTTTGATCGAGTGATGCATTAATCCCTTCTGAGTAAACACTTATATTATGACTTGAGTACATCAGAATTTTCAGAAAGCTGGGTCCAAGTTTGTGTCACCAGATGGAAGGCTGGTCTTCATAATGTACTGTGTAATGATATGTCTCCATGGCATGATGAAAACAAGAACACTCATATGCAAAATAAGTATGAAGACAATACTCTACATTGTAGAAAAACACACATAATCCCACACATAATCAGAACACACAACTTCACACAAAATAGATACATCCAATCTGTTATTCATAAATATTCAGTTTATCTCTTTAACATATTAACAAGAGGACCAGAGATACTAACAAGAGGCCACAATGCATTTTTTTATGGACACCCTCTCTCTTGGTTGTCACTCTGTTTTTGCTCTTCTCTCCTTTTGCTGCATTAATAATAGAAATACTTAGATGAGAAATGATGATGTTCCATAATGAACTACTATGGTCATTTGTCCTCCAGTTTACCCCTCTAACATGCTTTTCATTAACTGACATTAATGCTTTTCTCAACACTCAATACTTACTCACATTTATATGCACTTGCACACACACGGAGACACACACTGCCCAAACAGGGGATGAATCCTTTGACTGACAGTCCAACAAAAGATAGAGATAGTAAATTATTTTATATTTTGTGGTTCTTCTGTTAGTATGGAGCTCAAACATATATCTGCACACATGACAGACATATGCAGATGTATTTTGTTATTTACAGCCTCTTGCATATTGAAAACTCAGCCATTATGATTCATATGAATCTCTGCGGAGGCTATGCAATTGATTGATGCCAAGGTTTGTAGTTATATGGTATCTCTGCATTGCTCTGCACTGAAATTGTGTAAAAATTGTTACATTTACTGAAACAAAGAAGAGCAAAGAGATGCCAGATTGCATCTATACACACACATTGTCAGAGCTCTGACGAAAAGAAAATTATATTTTTCAAAGATTTTCTGGGTATTGCATTAAGATGGTGATGAAGCTAGCCACAAGCTACATACAGAAGATTATATTTCGGTTCTCATAGACATTATCCTTGTGCTAAGACAGTTGTGGTCAGAAGTTTGCATACAGTCATCATGGGAATGGATGTCATGGTGATTTGGGGCTTTTAATGATTTAGTTGAACTGTTCTTTTTCCAGGGTGGAATGATTGTACAGCACATATCTTTAATGACTTTAAAAAATAAGAATTGGGTGCACAAGTTATTTTGGACTTTCTCTAATCCACTACAGGGTCAAAAGTATACATACAGGCATAGTCCACAAATTTTCAATAGGGTTGAGGTACACTTAATGTTAGCCTGCTTTATCCAAAACCAGTTTTGATGTGTGTTTGGGATCATTGTCCCATTGAACCTTCAACTGTCTAGCTGTTGATTTGAGGTGAAGCTGAAGAATTTGGAGGTAATCCTTCTTCTTCATTATTCCCTCCACTTTGTGCAATGTACCAGTACCAGTGGTACACTGTGACCAAATAGCTCAGTCTTTTTCTTGTCTGACCATAAAACCTTTCTCCAGAAAGCATTTGGCTTGTCCATGTGGGCAGCTGCAAATTTCAGTTGAGCTTGAAGATGTCAATTTTGGAGCAGGGGCTTGTTTCTTGATCAGCACCCTCTCAGGATCACTGTCCACTCACTTTGCTGTGGACAGTGACATTGGTTTTCCAACAGTTTCCAGTTCATTGCAGGCTTGATCCTTGGTGGTTCCTGGGTTATTCCTGAACATCCTAACAAATTTCCTCTCATCTGAGGGACATTTTGGGTCTTCTTGCAGACCATGGCAAAGTGGTGACAAATCAGAATAACTTGTTCTTATGTACAATTATTTGAACTGATGATCTTGGAATCTGCAGTTGTTTAGAAATGGCTCCAAGAGACCTTCCCAGCTTGTGTAAATCTACAGTTCTCTTTCTTAGATCTTGACTGAGTTCCTTGGACTTTGGTGTTGTTCTGAATATTGGTCAATCTAATGAGAGCTGTCAAACAAATCCTTTTTATGCTGGCAAAGAGAAATGACCAGTTGTAGTCAATCATGATCACTAACAAGAAGTTAATAGGTCTTGGTCTTGTCAAGTTAAAAGACATAGTAGAACCTTCAGCACCACTTACTAAAAGATTTAAGTTAATGTATGTATATATACGCTCACTTAAATCTGAGTCTATTTGAGCCTGTATACCTAATTTTGACCGTGTGTGAATTAGAGAAAATCCAAAATAACTTCAAACTTGTACACCCAATTCTTGTTTTTTGAAGTCATTAAAGATGTGTGCTGCACATTCATTCCACCCTAGAAAAAGACCAGTTCAAAGAAATCCATTAAAAGCCCAAACTTACCATGATATTCATGCCCATGATGAGTGTATATAAACTTCTGACCACAACCGTATATGGTGTATCTACCAAGAGGACCAATCACTGGAGCTGTAGTTATATTTCTGGAATGGTGCACATCAGACCTATGACATGTGGCTATGCAGGACTATAAATAAGCATGGCTCAGATGACTCAATTTTTGCATTCTACTTGATGGCATAGATTTTGTGCAATTTTTAAAAATGTTGTATCTTTGGATTCCATGGATAAAATGGACTTAAAGGCATGGCATCAATTTCCACCTTATTTGATTTGTTGATATTTGTTTTTAAGAAAATATTAAAAAATATTCATGGGTGAAAAAATATTTTAAAATATTCATGGGCTACAATTTATTTTTTATATTTTTGACAAAAACTACCACAGATGGTCATGAGATCAAGCCTCACAAAATAGATTTGTGATTTGCAAAAGTCAGTCAAAGCCAACTGAAACTGACAACAAGGCTACTAAACAGGAAGTAAGGTAAATATCTCAGCAACAATGACCTATCACGACCAAAGTTGGTAAATGTACTCAGGACCCCATTTTAAGGATGAGCAAAACCTTTGTGGCATTAGACCACTAGGGGACACTGCAATAAGCACAATGGCCGTCATTTACTAATATTTGCATGGAAACATTCCTACCCTGCACAAAAAATGAGTTAGCACGCAAAATTACCCTCAGATTTATGACAAGTGTGCACTGGCCAATTTTGTTCTTACCGCCATGCATATGTGAGTAAATCAGAATCATTTTAAATCAGCGGCCTTGTGCTCACTGCCTGCAATCTGCATACTGCCACATCCTCATTTCCCTTTGTAAGGAAACATGTTTACCTGGCGGTGAAGTAGAGAGAGCAGTGATGATGTTGTAATGATGTTTTTGCCGTAGCCTGCACCGCTAAGGCAAAAACGAAGAAGAAAGTTTGGCTGAAGAACATTAAATAATAAAGTCCGAGGTCCAAGGAGGAAGCTAGTAAAGGGGCAGCTTTCCAAACTGTTTCCACAGGAGTGACGACCATTTAAATAAATAAATAGATATACCGGTGCTCGGGCTGCAGTAATGGGGGTGCAGAATATTGTTTCCCCTGACACACACACTGTGGCTCAAGTAAATAAAAGTTTTGACATCTAAGTTGATGTGAAAAAAGACTAAGAGACTACAAGAAAAAGAAGTTGGAGGACAAGGAGCACATGATCTATCACATGAGAAACTCACTGCAATGGGAACAAAAATAAAATGCAGATTCTCCAGCATCCCTGGGATAGTCCTAAGAAATTAGAATGTAAATGATGACAACCAGCAATGATATAAGCATTTTTTAATGAAAGAGATAAGATAAGATAAGATGAGATAAGGGATACTCGAATGTTTAAATTTAAAAAGTTAAAGCCTGCACCTTTTCATTTAGTATTTTGTTTTCTTTACATGAAATCTATTTATTTATTTTTATTTATTTATTTTTTTGTGGCTTATGGTGTTTTGGAAGACTGTAAATAAAGACCAAAAGGCAACATCAACATCAACAACAATAGCAATAACAATAATAATAACAATATTATTATTATTATTATTATTATTATTAAAATTGTAGTAGTTGTTGTTGTTATTAGCAGCAGCAGTAGTAGTAGTCATTTTGAAGACTTGTTTAAATCTCCTAAGACAACCAGGCCTTCATTTGTTTATATGCATGGTCAGAGGCGCTTCTAAATTAGTTCATGAAGTTTGAACAAATTCAGGCATGAAAATATTGATAAAACATTGATTTGTGCATGAAACGTTCAAATGCACGATTGACACACAAATTTGTGCGTACACACTTTTAGTGAATGAGAGCCAATGTGTTTTGTCTAATAACTGCTGAAACAATCCTTGTGTCCTGAAAATACTGTGGGAGTTTCTAAGATGGAGACATGTCAATTTAGCATGATTCAACCACCATACTGTACTGGATAATTTCACCACTTGTGACACTGCAATAAGCAAAACAACATTTTACATAGTGCTTACAGCAGGGCTCAGTTAAAGATGCCATTTTGACTGTGTCCCGCTGAACTTCACAGCCCCCTCTTCACTGCTTGTGGCACTACTTTCAGAATCAACACCCTGGCAGAAACTGTCTGAAAGAATCATTACTTTTGCAGTCATTGTACCCAAAATGCTTTGTGGGATTAATAATCACACAGAGCATTGATTTGCTACCCTTCTCCTGTCAATAATTTGACATTAATCATACCAGCTTTCCAAAAAGCAGCTTTCCAGAATCAATAACTTAGAGTATTTGATTTTCTTTATACTTTTCTTCTGCTCAGTCACATACACAGAGCTCATTGTAACACAGCTCTTCTTCTATTTACTGTAAAACAAATGACTGCTGCTGCTGCTGCAAAGGTAAAACTCATCACTATCTCAGCACCAGAGGACCTTTTCATTCAAAGACCAAACACTCAGTGATGAGAATAGCAATTGTAAAGATTGTTCCAGGCTAAAATCACTGTTATAAGAGTCTGCTTCTCCAACATAGCAAAACACATTGATCTTTAAGCAATCTTTGATAAATATTCTTAAAATAAGGACTGGTTATAAGTTTAAATCAATATGAATAAATCCAGCAGTGCTAAAGTAAGTTTTTGTATTCTTTCCAAAGCACATATTCAAACAATATATAATGTCAATGGGTGGTTCAATAGGCTTAGGCTTAGAGGTTTCAAACCTACAGTAAGTACTTGCAGAAAGAACAGAAAGCCAGTGTTACAAGCTGGAGCAATAGGTTTTAAAGAAAAAAATGTTTACTTGATAGGAAGGAACAAATTAAAGTTGCATTATAGCTATTGAAAACTGTTCCATTTTTACTAAATACAATGCAAAACTAACTTGTTAACTTGCTTGAGTATTCTTTTAAATGGATTTGATCATTATCTGATGTAGGAGATCCTTAACAGACAGAGTTTAATTGACCCTGAAAACCTTCAGTGTTCCTGCCTTCTTTTGTCGTTTTCAGTTTTGCCATTATTTATTTTAGTCAGACGGGCACCGTCTTGGATTCTGTTCTTTATCCAAATGGTGTTTCCCGTCCATAGAAAAGTCAAACCTTTTTAAAGAACAACACAGCTAATATTCAAGCTTTTTGAGTCCTTGAATGCTAAACAGTTACAGCACCCCACTCCATTATTTAAAAAAAAAAAAAAACAGTCAGGGACAGATGGATTCTTTGCCCAAAAACAAAATCCTCCCAACAAAAAGAGTAAAAATACAGTGTTTGCTTACTTAATAATTACTATAGAACTGGCAGCCATTTTATGGAAAGTGAAGCATTGATGGGCATGCATTCATACATGCAACTCCTGCCAGCAATGGATTCATAAACTACCATTAAGTGATTTCTGCCTCTATTTTCACTCTGCTGGTCTGTTATGTGTGCAAAACAGCTGTAAATTGTAGTAAACAAATGGAGTGCAAAACTGGCCTCCAAGCAAAATCATTTATAAAGCTGTAGAGATAGAATACTTCTGAAAGCATGACAAATTATGGTGTCAACCGGTACACATGAAGCTTAATTAAAAGAGTCTTTTAATTAGATATATTCTGATACACATACACAGATATATTATATATCTACATCTATGTATTTTTTTCAGTTAAAAAACAAAACTCCTATGTACACTGGTTTTGTAGTGATCCAGTGAGATAAGCCGCTCAGTTTTATACATGTGTCCAACTTAGTCTGCATATTATTTTGACAGTTTATGAATTAAAATTATAAACTGGTTTTCTGAGTATCTGTGTATCTGAGAATTGTTGGTTGGGAGTGCAGGCTAGAAAGTCCACTCTGAAAGTCTGGCCTTTTGTGAAGTACCTTCTGAATCACTGTAATCGATTCACAACTCTTATCAAGCCCACAGTGCAGATGCATTGTGATCACCCTGTGCTGTGAGGTTGTAAAACTCTTATTGCACCTTTAAACTCAACTGAAATTGAATTAAGGTTTGTGAGGTTTAGGATTTTAGCTCTCTCGTCACTGGTAGTCAGCTTTCTTGTTTTATTCGCTCATTGATCCACTGTATACTCCCCTATTTACGCTTCTCTTAAAGAACAAACAAATGCAAAATGATTTGATGTACTGTTGCATCAGAACACCTAACTTCATAAAATTCAGAGAATGAGATATTCAAAAGCTCATATGAAATAAGGCTTTGTTGACAGCCAAACATCAAAAATCAAACAATGAAAGAATCTTTTCATTTCCAATACAATTTGTATTCTTACATTCTTATAAAAAAAATTAGACATCATAAACTGCTGGAAAAATATAAGATAGTGTTTCATAGTGCTTATTAGACTACTTATTTACAGGTTAACACAAGCAGAAAAATAGCAGAAAGATTGGATGCCAGATGTTGCATCCAAAATCATGGTTGGTTTTAGGCACCAAAGCCACTTGGTTAGTGGTAAGTAAAAGATTGAGGTTTGTTTTAAAATACCCTTTCACATTTAACACTGATGATTTTGTATGTATATATCTTCACCATCCATCCATCCAGCCATCCATCTTCTGCAACTTGTGGGTTGGGTCTAGGGGGTGGCAGTCTAAGCAGAGATGTCTAAACCTCACTCTCCCCAGCCACCTCCACTAGCTCTTCTGGGGGTTCTAAGGTGTTCCCAAGCCACCCAAGAGACATAATCTCTCCAGCATGTCCGGGGTCTGCCCTGGGGCCTCCTCCCACCTCACCTAGGGGATGCCCAGGAGGCATACTTGTGAGATGCCCGAACCACCTCAACCGGCATCTGGAGGAGTAGCAGCTCTACTCTGAGACCCTCTCAAATTACCAAGCTCCTCACCCTATCTCTAAAGAAGAGCCCAGATACCCTTTGGAGGAAGCTTATTTCCTCCAAAGGGTATCTGGAACAGACCAGTACAGCATCTGCAGATGCTCCACCAATTTATCTGTCAATCTCCCGCTCCTTTTTTCCCCTCACTTGTAAAGATCCTGATATACTTAAACTCTTGGGAGAGTTACTCCTCCCCAACCCAGATTGGGTACATCATTTTCTGGCTGACAACTATGGCCTGAACTTGGAGGTGCTAATTCTTTTCCCTGCCACTTCTCACTCAGATACAAACCACCACATGAGGTACTGGGCCCACAGAACTACATCATCTGCCAAAAGCAGAGACAAGAGCCTGAGAGCACCAAACCTTACACCCTTAGATGCACCTAGAAATTCGGTCCATAAAAATTATGAACAGAATCACTTACAGCCCTCGCGGAGTCCAACATACAACAGGAATGAGTGTGGCTGTGATGATACGATTACAAAAATCAATCGACCTGCAACTGGGGACAATGAATGATCAGATGGGGCACTTTCAAATACGCATAAGTACAAATGACAGTCAGGACCACTCCCCCGACCAGAAAGCGTAGGGAAGCAACTCTCTTACTAACTGGGAAAAACCCTGATGTACACGCACTGAACCAGGGAGATACAAGTATACCTGCCGCCCCACATCTCACCTCTCCTTCTCCAGGAGATTGGTTCCAGAACATGAGCTGTGCATTGAAAGGAGCCCAATTATATCTAGCCAGTACCTCTCAACCTCACAGACTAGCTCAGGCTCTTTCCCCACCAGTGAGGTGATAATCCATGTCCTACCAACCAGTTTGAGTAACCAGGGATCGGTCTGTCAAGGCCTCCACCTCTCAGCGCTGCCCAATCCATATAGCACTGGGACCTTATGGGCATCCTGCTGGTGGTGGGCCCACAGGGGTGCTGGCCCATGTGGCTCATTCGGGCTGAGCCCCAGGGGACCCCATGGGCCTTACAAGGAGCCCCTACGACCCAGTGGTTCCCCATAAACCTATCCCATGTGAGGTAATGTGGACCATTGTTTTTGTCTTCATAGAAGCCTTCTGAATCGCACTTGGTCTGGCCCCTCACCCATGACCAATTTGGCTATGATAAGGTAGTGATTCATGCATTTGTACGTGTTTACATGACCACTCTATGGTCACTGCATAATCTAGTTCTCTGCTTATCACTCATTAAAATCAATAACAGCCTAGTGAGGTTGTTAGTAGGTGGAGGAGGGCACCAACTGGCAATATCTATGAGGTGTTACTGAAAACAGGTATCCACTGGGCTAATAACATTCAAATCATGTTTCACAGTTGATGTGGAGTGAACAGATCAAATATTACTGTAGCGCTTAACATCCCACCTGCTCAAAAGTCAGATATAAATAAGCCAGATGATTATAGACAATTTTCCATCTCCTAGGCACCGAAAAGGTTAGGACAGCTAAAGTTCTCCAAAACCAAGAAGAGATAGGAAGACATTACAAAATGCAGAAAGTATGTTCTTTACCTAAAAAAAACAGGACCAAATATATAGTCTCATTTGTCTCTATGAGCAGTACAGCCAGTTCTTGTTCAGCTGCCATAAAATTGCTTTGCTTTGCAAATATACTTCATGATTCATTTTAGGAAAGGTTACTTCAGCAAATATAAACCAAGAAAATGGGGATGTTCAGACAGTTGAAGTCTGAGATAATGACTGGGTGGTTCAGGTCAACTAGTGGTATCTGAGAGAGCTTTACTGATACCTCTTGTGCCCTGTTTAGCCATTAATCCCTCCATAGAAAAAAAGACCCTGAAATAAATGCCCTTTGGTCATTAGATATGAATTTCTGCCTGGAAATAACAGACTAATAATAGAGTAAAATAATTCATTTTATTAAAACTTTACGTAGCATAACTAGCATTTTGGCTGTTTGTTTTTTTAAATCAATATGGTGAAGTTGTTAGCATATTAGCATTGGTACATTCAAATACAGAACATTAACTGAATTTTGAATTGTGTTTGTGTCCAGCATTCTCTTATCTTTAAACTCTTTTTTAGTTCTTGACCGTAAGGTGATAAATACCCCCCCAATGCCACATACAGTATATCACTGTACTATTTACTGTGAGGGCTTTTTTTGCAGTGGCTACTTGTCTAAAAACAGCAGCCTGATGCATCTGAAAACAACAGTGACCGTAAACACACACAATACATTTTTTTTGTCCTGGAAACCGAAGTAATGACCTAAATGCTGAATCCCTTCACACAGTTGAGGAAAACCTCACTAAATACAACCACTCTCGATATTATATTGAAATAATCACTTCATCAACTGCTATATTTATGAGCCAGGTTATATGCAGAGTTTAATCTTTAGTAGTTTCCAGAGACTAAATACTGTTTAAAAAATGTTAAAAATCCTCTGCAGGGTCCTTTTTGAAACTAGACGTTGCTATACTCGGGATTTTCTCTACAAATCACCTGATGTTCATATATAAAACAGCAGCACAGCAGTCACCTTTGAGAGCAACGGTGCAACATAAACTCTTATCAGTCAGTTTTTCTGTCTGCTGTAGCCAGTTTTTTTTTCATCTATCTTTCCCAAGCACATGGAAAACAAGTCAGCAGCCTATCTCTTCTGTCAGTATCTCAGCCTTCATTCAGCAAAAATTCAATACAGTAAAGGTGAGATGCTTCAGAAAAGGGCAGAAGACTACTATGATTCCCACAGATGGAGCAGTACGTCAGTTTGCTGCCTCTTAGCACCAGGCAGAAATATAACTCTCTGCTCTCCTGTAAGGTTAACTACTGCCAGAAGAAAGAAAAAAATACAGAGCTCAAAAAGCAAAGAAAGACAATGTGATATAAAGCTTTAAAACATGAATAAAAAAAGCTGACACTTTCCAAAAATAAGTGCCCAGCAACATCGGCAGTGTTTCCCCTGATCTGAATCATACTCAGGAAAACAAAACAAGATTGGGGTCAATTTACAATCATAGCATGCGTGATTTATAAAACTCAACAGACAGCCCCACCCTCTAACACCACCATTCAATCTAAGGGCTTTTTAAACCTCCGAATATTACACAGAGTCCAGAGGGAAAAATATAATGCAGTATTGTCAAGTTAATTTGTTTTATCAAGAATGTGGGCAACTGCAAAGAGAGGCTTAGAGGCCAGTTCAGATCACAGATTCACCATGACACACAAAGGAGGAGTGAAACTGGTGACAAAAGAATGGCAAAATGAGATTGTACAACTGAATCTGACATCAAAAAGAGCAAAATATTTCAATTGTTCTCTCAGATGCCTCCACAGTTTCTTACTGCCTCCTTGATGTTTTGTTCATATTTTACAATTTAGTTCACTAAAACAATCACATTATGCTGTGTAATCACCATAATACAATGGGACTGAATTTTGCAATTGCAGTATGTCATCAAATTCTGGCAATCTGAAATCATTTTTAAGGCCCTGCACATGTTAATTTAGTACTATTCTTTGTTAAAAACAGTAAATGTGGTGACAGAAATACAATGGTCCTCCGTCCTAGATTAAAATGTTTTTTCTCCAAAAAGTTTTATCTTTGGAGATTACCAGCCAACTATGCTGACACTATTTTTTTCCTAAAAAAAAGTAATAAGACTTTTGGTCATAAATGTCAAACTCCCTGGATAACTGGGCTAGTTTGTGTGTCTGGTAAAAAGCTGATAAAGATGGGGTAATCTTTACATCCTAACCCTGAGGTTCAGCAGATAGGGCTAGACTCTATCAATCTACAGTCATGTGAAAAAGAAAGTTTTCACAAGACTGTATAGAGTCCTGTGAAAAACTAAGAACACCCTTATTGCTTCCATAGGAAATAAGACGGTAAACAGCAGCCAAGTGCTCCTAATCAAATGCACTTAATCAACTGATCATCAGTGTGAGCACCTCTATAAAAGCAGATGTTTTGGCAGTTTGCTGGTGCGGAGCATCCAGATGTGTGTTATCATAATGCCACAATCTTTCCAGGAGTGGACGTCCCAGGAAATTCATCCTGAAGTCAGACTACATAATGCTCAGAGACACTGCAAAAAAAACAAAAAAAACAACCTAAAAAAAACCGAGAGCTACATCACAGTCACCATGGCCCTCAGTTAGCATGTCAAGTGTGAAAGGAGAAAGCCTCTTTTCTCTAAAACGAACTAAGTTTGCAAAGCTGCATCTAAACAAACCACAACAGTTATGGAACAATGTCCTTTGGACAGATGAGAACAAAGCGGAGATATTTGGACATAATGCACAGCGCCATGTTTGCTGAAAACCAAATACAGCATATCTGTACAAACATCTCATACCAACTGTCAGCACAGTGGTGGAGGGGCGATAATTTGGGCTTGTTTAAAGCCACAGGACCAGGGCACCTTGCAGTCATTGAGTTGACCACAAACTCTGTATACCTAAGTATTCCAGAGTCAAATATGAGGCCATCTGTCCAATGCCTAATGCTTGGCTGAAACTGGGTCATACAACAGGACAATGATCCAAAGCACACCAGCAAACAGAATGGCTGGGAAAAAAAGAAAAGAATCAAGGTGTTGCAATGGCCCAGTCAAAGTCCAGACCTCAACCTGATTGAAATGTTATGGCAGGACCTGGAGAGAGCTGTGCATAAACGAATGCCATAAACCTCAATAAACTTTACAGCAACACTGTAAAGAAGACTGGGTCAAAATTCCTCCACAACAATATCAGAGGCTGATAAAATCATACAAAAAACAATTACTAAGTTATTGCTACTAAAAGTGGTTTTACAATCTGTTGAATCATGGGGTATACTTAGTTTTTCACAGGACTCTATGCAGCCACAGAACTCTCTGCAATTACATGACTGTAGATGTTGAGAAACAATGTAATCTTGGATTCTCTTGCTTGTTTCTTGTTTTGATTTTTCTTCCAGCATTTACATTCCTTCTGTGCTCAGAGAGGATGAGCATACGGCATTATGTGGACAGAACAGTCACTTTTGCATGAACATTACACCCATATGTGATCATTGCAAAAGCCTGAGCATACCATTTGTTGCAATGACAAGCATCCACTATTCTAAGTAGGTTTCCCATAAGATTTTGGAACCTGGTTTCAGGGATTTGCTCCAGCTCAGCCTTAAGAAACAAACAAAAAAAAAAAACCTGTAACAACCAACACAAACATAAACTGAATGAAATTTCCCTCTAAAGCAGCTAGATTTTCCAGCTAATGTCCAAAACAACAGTTTCTTATTACTAAAAAATACTGTACTGTAGCCTATATAATGTTAAGTTTACAATATTATCTGTCAGCTGTTTAGATGCCATTCTGCTATTATTTTAGTGTTCCTACTGTAAACTAAAATTTTCTTGCTATAAAAAAAATATTATAGTACTGTTCTGAATATAAGCTTTACATTATAATCCTGCCATCCACTAGTTACCCTAATATAACCTCCACAAACAGTTTATTGCTATAAAGTAACTGCATGTCTTTGCCTTTGTACTCTAATTTAAATTTCTTGTTTTTCTTGAAGCATAACAGGTTATCAACTTTGTCATAATTCCCCATAATAAACCAACACGGTTACAGGAATGCTAAAAATCTAAATTTAAACAAAAACTCTTAAGATGAATGCTGGCCAGTGGCTTAGAGGAGTCTATCATGGTGACCCAGTGTTAGCTTGACCTTAACACTGTTGTCAGCCACACTAAATCTGGAAATGCATCATAACTGAAATAACAGTCACAATACTTCTAAATTAATTATTTTAACCTACACATTTACATTTCAATTAGTGGCTACTGTCACCAAAGAAAAATTACTGTAATTTACCTTAAAATGTGCAGTATAATAGTTTACTTCTATTGTTTTTCCTCAAAGACATATCTATTTACAGCATTTAACTATATTTAAAGAACAGTTCACTATCTGTTCCAGTACACTCAGTACTGCACACCTTTCTTTGTGTGGGTCTCATAAGTGCACAGTGAACAGAATTCCTGCTTAGAGAAACTTCTGCCATAAACTGTTTATTTTTCCTTAAATGTTCCTTAGATCATTTTAAATGGAATCCTTTAGTGAAATCCCTCTGTTATAGAGCCATGCTTAAATACTGTATAGTGCTGCCCTTTTAGGAAGAAGTTCAGGTTTTATATTGCACATAGGTAAAGAACTACAACAACCTTGAAAGTCAAGGAATTACTGTGATATTACACAGTTAAAAATATGTGTGTGTTTTGTGTGTGTGGTCCTTTTAAAAGGCGGATTTTTTCCTTTCAGGTTATCATTCTCAAAATGAACGGGGCCTTGAGTCTCCACTTGCCAGTAAACATATTGAGTCTTAAAAGGTTAGGAACAAATGCTGCACAGTGGGATAGAACAAAAAGGTTTACTTGTTTTTCTCAGATTGAAGAAAGTCTTGAGGAATTGAAAGTACCCACAGAGGGAAGACCTTGGATTTGGTGCCATTATTGTACAACTGGTACACATGGCCCCTGACGGCAAAGATATTGGACTGTGCGTTAGCACCTACTAACAAGGCTGGCAAACCCAGACAGGAACAGAGGGATAGAAGGGAGGGGGCCTAGAGGAGATCTAATGTGGGAGGGAGGGAAGGAGGGAGAAGGGAAAAGCTACAGGCAATGAGACAGCATAAAAAGGTGAAACTGAGCAGTGATGAGTTAGCATGTTTGATGGGGTGTGAAATTGCAGTTAGCCTGTCTAGTTGCTGCGTTATGGTAATTAGTGCCAATTTGCACAGATGTATACTGACCTCCTCCCAGCCTCTCCCGTTAGTGTAGGAGATAACATCAAGCAGGGGGTTAGACAAGTAGCCATCACTGTTGAAAGAATAGTCTCGTCCACCAATGGATATGTTGGTGAAGTACCTGCAATAGAAATTGGAGAGCAGGGAGATGACATTTAAATGTATTTATTTATTTATTTTTTCATTTACCTACAATATGAAATCAATACATTTTAGTAGAATAGAATATGGGAATGATAATATGTTATTGTTGTTTTCAAGGCATCTTGGCTCATTCACTTGGTCCTGTCACCACAAGAAGATGCAGCCAGGTTCTCTGTATTTCCACCAAATTGTCAGCTTTGCTGTCTCATAACTTCACTGACTGACTTCTATAACACTGAGTGCATTCATGATCCCACAGCATTAAGCTCTTCACACATCTCCTCTAATGTTATCCTTAAGACAAGCTGTGGCTAATGCTAAAGTTCTAGGAAATCCACGAAGTACACAACAGAAATGCTTTTGGAACTTGCATGCATTAATCAGTTTCGTGTGTGATTTTTCAACACACAGCCAGATTTCTTCTAATATACACTAGAATAGTAAAGACAGTAAGCAATTTCTGCTCCTTTTATTAGAAAGAAAAAAAGTCCAGAAAAAATAATCAGGTAAAGTAATCAAAACTGTGAAGGTAGAGCTGAGACCTTCACTGCAGGGAACAAACATCAGGGATTCTGTGCTAAAGACAAAACACATTTCTAAGAGGAAATCATATTGTTGAGGTGCAGAGACCGTGAGGTGAAACAAAGACAAGAGGAGGTGAGGCTAGGAGGGGGAGGTGAGATAAAGTGGTAAATTCGCTAAAATGTTTCCCCGACTTCAGCTACAACAGCAGGAGACTTGCAGAAGAAAAATATGAGGGAGAAAAGCTGAATGAATGTAGGCAGTGAACGACATGAGCATACTTTTAATACTTGAAAAGAAGCAAATAGCATAGGTGCAAAACATAGATAGTGAGAAAGAAAGAGAGGGCTTTACCTTTGATGTTTTGTAATAAAACATCTACCCTAAGAGCACCTGGAAAAGAGCACATCAAAGCATCCTAATGAAGCCATCCTGCATGCTCACAAACACAAGCAACCTCACTGAAAGAAAACCTTAAAGTAATCCTTAATCAACTGCAAAGTGCCATGGAAACACGAAAACATGCACTGCAGAAACCAGGTCAAAAAAGTGATACACTACAGCAACTACACTGACTAAACAGTCAGTAGCACAACTTATACACTATGGGAAAAGGATTGGGCCACACCTCTTAATCTTTGAATTGAGTTGTGTTCAGGCCCATTGCCACATTTACAAACATTTGTGACAGAGTGGGTCATTCTAAAGAGCACACTGAATTTGAGTCTGGTGCTGTAATAGGATGCCACCATTGCAACAAGTGGTATTACAAAGTGGAAGCGTTTAGGAACCACAGCAACTCAGCCACGAAGTGGCAGACCATGTAAAGTTACAGAGGGGAGTCGTCGAGTGCTGAGGCACATAGTGCATAAAAGGCTTTGCTGACTCAGTAACTGCAGAGTTCCAAACCTCCTGTGGTGTTAACATCAGCACAAAAACTATGTGCAGTGAGTTTCGGGGCATGGGTTTCCATTGCAGCCACAGGACGTAGGCACCTTGCAGTCACTGATTCGAGCATGAACCCCTCTATATACCAAAGCATTCTAGAGTCAGTTGTGAGGCCATATGTCCAACACCAAACGTTTGGCTGAAATTGGGTCATGCAACAGGACAATAATCCCAAGCACACCAGCAAATCTACAACTGAAAAAGAAAAGAATCAAGGTGTTGCAATGGCCCAAAGTCCAGACCTCAACCTGATTAAAATGCTGTGGTGGGACCTTAAGAGAGCTGTGCATGAATGAATGACTGCAAACCTCAATGAACTGAAGCAATTTTGTAAAGAAAAGTTGGCCAAAACTCTTCCACAATGATGTGAGACTGATCACGTCATACACACTTAAACAACTAAATGCAGTTTATTTATTTTATTTTTTGTTTTTTTTGTCTGAGTTCTTTACCATGTTGCTAGTGCATCCCACTTCACTGCAGGTTATAGACATTTTTCAGGTTTTTCTTGCAAGGAGGCACTTTCATTAAATAAGTCAGTGGATAGTGATCATTTGTTTCCCCCCCCCCAGTGTAGGTGGGACTTCATATCTCACTGTCTCTATGGCATGCAACTGCTATTCAAAAGCACAATTTATTAAAAAAAAAAGACTCAAAAACAGAAAATTCTTAAATGAGAATAATTACTGGAGAGATATCTATAAATAATAAATCAAGTAATAACCCAAGTTTTTTAGCACTATTGCCAGTTATCATAATTAATTGAATAATACCATATCTTCTGCAAAACGTGTCACATCCAGAATTGTTAGAAGGAGTCAGCAAATGGATAACATGAAAAATTAACTGGTTTATACATGCTTCAAAGATGAGGCTAAAAGCCTGCCCTCACAGTGCAGAACTGCTGTCAACACAACAGTTCTCTGTTGTTTTACCTGTTTTTAAATCTCAGCACAATGAACAGCACAAGGGCGAAATGAGATTCAGCTCCCATGTGTGCAGCAATAGGTGGGTTCATTTGACTTTGTCTTTACTTTCCAGAGGGAAACCAGCAGCTCTATGTCCACCACTTTAAAGGAAAGAGAAAGAAAAATGCCAGCTTACCAACTGGTAAGTAAAAGAAAAGTTTTTTTTTCAGTATGCTAATGCAGTGTATGCAAAAAAAGAGAATTCACCCCAGGTTTATATGTAAGGTATTTGGGAAAGATGCATGAAGGTAGTATTGAACTGCAAATTCTACTTGTCATAAGCAAACAACAACAAGAAAGTAACAAGGCTGCTAAGTGAACTGTGTTCCAGTTCCATATTAAAATAAATTTCTACCCTTTCATATAATCATAACATCCATGCTGCTGTTATTATATCACAGTAATATTAACTGTATGTAATCGTGTCAGCCTTCAGCAGCTGAAACAGTGAGAACACATTCAGCACATCAGCTACAGATGTAACCTCATAGACAATGCAGTCACTGAGGTGCTTCTGAATCCATGACCACCCATTTCATGACTGGAAAGTATTTGAATTTCCTGGCAGGAGTCTTGTAATGGAAGGCTTCTAACCTGCTGCTGTGCCAACAAGCGGCCGATGTTGCCTGACATCTGGGAGGCCCCTGAGGTCTTCAGTGTTTCCATTTCACCTGCTTCTACACCCGAGAAAAAGTCTGCCTTGAGGCTCGGAGTGGCACGAGTAAGAAACGTCTCCATTCTTTCTGCGGTGTATTGCTGGATTGCGGCTGAGTGTGGGCTACAATGCCCCCGACCCCCCCATTTTTTCCCTCTCGCCTCCACTATCCTTTTATTCTTTACTCTTATTCTCTGCCTCTGCTTCTTACTTCCACCTACCATCTCAAATTCTCTTGATTTTTCCCCCTGCAGAAGGTACAGTACAGTGCAAAGAAGCAGGGAACCAGGGAACCAGTGGTGACAGCAGTGAGAATGTTTGAAAAAGCAGCAGGAGGTGGAGGAGGTTGAGAGAGAGCACAAGAAATAAAGATAAGGTGGAAGAGAAAGAAAGAAAATCGTAGAGACTGTGAATAGAATAAAAGAGACAGGGAGAGAGATGGAAAGAAAGAAGAGTGCAACAGAAGAGGGAGACAGACGCAAACCGCGAGAGAGCATGCAATACAGAGAATAAGAAAGGAAAAGAATGCTGCGTGGCACAGAAACATGAGCTGCTTCACTGAGATGGGTAGCATCGAATATTGCTACAAGTATGAACTAACAGCTGCTATAGACACATAAAGGAAAAAAATCCAACAAATAAATTTAAGAACGCTTTTAACCTGGTATGTAAATGAATTCAAAAGTCATTCTTCCCCCCAATAACATTAAATCTGAGGTATAGTTAGGCCAGAGAAATGGGGGAATTAGCCCTTAAGTACACAGCAAGTCAAAGATACCAGTCAGTAAGTGCATGGTTTCAGCTCCCTGGTATATTTTGTTACATAAGACTGAAGTCACCACAAATCCCAAAAAAAGCAATGACACTGGCTTTGTACAAGGAAGCAACTTCAGTTAAGGGAATTGAATGTATTTTAGAGTGTCACATTTTACATAAGTCCCTTTATACTAAAGAAACCTTAGAAATTGTATTTTATGTGTGACATCTTTAGTGGAAAGCTTTCATTTCTTTTGTACTTTCTGTCGTGTATGTTCCACTTGTCAATAAGCTGAGCACTTTTTAAAGCTCTGCGAGTTCCTTGAATTTTCTGTTATATGTTTGTGTATGGCTTTTCCTCAGAGTGTGGTGAGCTGTCAGTGCTCATGCTAACTGCCCAGTTCTTCCTCTGCATATACTGATCAAATGTTTGTTTAAGCTCCAGGAAACATTCTTTTTATCAGAAGCTCTTCCCACAGTTAAAATGTTTTTTTGCTGTTTGGGGTCTTTTTCACCTTTTTGATGTCACCATTCATGTAATTATTTGAAATGGTTCGTTGTAGGGATTTAAAAGGAATGACTTGACCTATTCTTGTTTTTTTAATGTGGGTAGGTCATTGCTAATGTTAGTTTTAACACTGTTATGACTGGCATATTCAGTTAGTGCCTTACCTCTTTCTAATTATCTGTTTGT
>VUQI01027788.1:19200-35934 GCA_015106735.1 Paratilapia polleni
AACTTTGGAAGTGGGAGTACAAATGTTAGAATAATTATCCCCAAATTCATCTTAAAGATTGCTTAAAAAAAAAAAAACCCTCTGATGAGATAAATTATGGACTTTGATCTATGGTTCTGGTGTGATCCCAGTTGACGAGACTAACATGGAAGTTTTTAATGTTGCATTCCAGCTTGAAAATCTGACTGAATGTACATTTTGCTTCAGTTTTACACTGTGCTTATATTTGCAAATTTCTGTTATGAAGGGATTTTAATGGCTTATTTTCATAATTACAGTAGCAAGTGACACATCCATCCCACTGACCTATTCAGCTGACACAGATGCTGCTGTAGGAGCAGTTAACTTGCAGCTTTTCCAGATGACCAGTTAAAGAGTCATGTCTCTAACTGAACAGCACCCACCCAGCTTTGTCAGTCTCATCTACACTAGTCATATCTTGTTTGTGGCCATTTGTGGGTTTTTTCGCTAGTGTTGTAGACATTTCTTAATGCCAACCTCTCATATTCCCACTAGGAGGTCTCTAGCTAATAAATTTCACCACATTAAAAAACTTTAAGATTGTAAATTATTCTAATAGTGCATGGAAAAACTGAACTGTGCTTTCATAAGATACACAAATGACCAATAAGCATTTTACAATTATACCAGTAAAGCCAGTCACACAACTGACATGAATTTCTGTAAAAACTATATATGTGTTATCCTGTGATTTAGGAGGTAGAGTCATGTGAAGGCAGAGAGGGGAAAAGGGAATGATTGAGAGAGTGAAGCAGGAGCATGAGAGTGTCTCTCTGGGAAATGCAGCTCTATGTATTATACCTACACAACAGCAGAGCTGAGATGGAGTCTGATTTAATCAATGAATTCATTACTGAGACATGTGACAGCTGTGCATCAAACAGTGGGGGAAGAAAAGTTCCCAGTGGAATAAGTACCTGTTTTATAACTATACTAGCTGGAAGGCAGAAGAAAAATAAATATCATGAGACTACAGCTGAAAAAGAAGAAATTAAGGAATAGAAAGAGAGAAGAAAAAAAGGCAAGAGAGGGAGAGAAATAGACCCATCAGTGTTGAAAAAGCAATAATTCAGGGATTCAATGGAGGATAAAACTCAGCTCACCCTGGTTAATCCACCTTTTCATTTGTAGCAATAAAGTTCACCCAGACCTACAACTATTCCAGCTCACAGAGGAGTAGAGAAAATCTTGTCACAAGAACGTGTGGAAATCCTGAGGTGGCTGGCCATATGATAAAGCATATAGCCAAAAATTTAACACATGGTTGAGCAGAAAGAAGCTCTTCTGAATGTACATTTTTTTAGTTTCATACATAATAACTCACTGTGTCTTAATGCATTTCTAACCAACTTTCAAACCTCCTTCAGATTAATGAGTTAATTCAGTTTGATCGCATTCATTATAAAACAATTACAAACCAACAAACAAATTATTCAGATCTGATACAATGCATGTTAATGGTGGAAATACTGTGCCATTAAGGTCGCAAGCGTGTGCAGGTAAGATCTGTGATTTTTCCTTTTGTAAACTGCGATTAATTTTTTTTTCTCCAACACTGACCATTTGCCTAAATGTAACCATACCATAACCATAAAGTTAGGTTCATAATTTGTTGGACAAAGACAATTTTTTGCAAAAACACACAAATCAAAAAAAATAAAATAAAATAACATCATTTGCAATGTTCTGCATGTCCTTGATATAATGCAATCTGTGCACCATATCAGCTGTTTTCATTGTTTTCCTTTTGTATCTGTTTATTCTACAAGTTTTGCCATCAGAGGCCTGTACTACAAAGCAGGATTTTGTCTTATCCAGGTAACATCCGTGTTAACCCTGGGTTTTCTGTACTACAAAGGCGGTTCACTTCTTACCCGGGTACATCACCATGGTAACTTATGCTGCAAACCTAGCCTGCTCTGGAGTAGGTCACGTTCTAGATTAGAGATCAGCAGGTATGAAATCACCGCCTACTGACCAAACAATTCTCCAGAAAACAGTGTCACTATTCCTGGAAGATCCCTCAGACCTCTGTGCATGGACAGTAAGAGGGTCTAAAGTGTTTTCATAGTATCTAATGTCTTTGTGTTTCCCTGATGAGCATCGGTAAGAAATATAGTTTTTTTAGATGTAACTTTTTTTTCCGTGTTGGCTGCAAACAATTTTACAACATTTTTGTTGATCTATAAGCATTAATATATAAATCAGGACACCTATTTGTACGTGTGGACTTCTGAATCGCAGGTAGACTAAGCCCACATTTGAATTCTGTTTTTGTATTAATTCTTTACTTGCTCTCAGACCATTAAACACCATCAGGGCTGCAGCTGAAAGAATAAACACAAATGTCTGATGCAAATTTAAACATTCATTTAATGGAGTACTCGATTATAACCCATCAGATTCTCCCATGTCATAATGATAAAGTTGTGACATTGATAAGTCTGTTAACTCACACAATGGGCATTTTTGCCAGCTTTTCTTCCTGCCTTCAAGTAGGCTAAACATCATTAATATAGCAGCTCTTTTCCAGTCTCACTGACCAAAACGTTTAAAGCTCACACACATTCATACAACGCTTTTAACACTAAACTACTGTAAAGAGCTTTTTCTCTCACACTCCTGATTTATCTGCAGCAGCTGTGTTACTTTCATTCTGTATTGTGTGTGTAACCTTTTCATATTTTTCAAATATTATAGTTTACTCTTCCTTTGTAAAATCAGCCGCTCAGCTGATTAATGTGACTAATCATTGTGATTGGTCAGATGTTGCCAACACCACCCCTTTCATGTGAACACGCTCCTACCTAGTTCGGGAAACCCTGGGTTAACTTAGTGAGTTGATAACCAGCTTCGTGTGACCGCTTATCCTGACTGCTGATGTTAGGGTAAGTAAATCCAGATAACGGAAAGATACCCTGGGTATGTTGAACTCACTTCATAATACAGGGCCCAGGTTGCCTACATACTGGTTTGAGTTGCTGGCTTTCTTTATTTGTCTTCAACAATTAAAGGCTTATTGTTTTTATTGTGTAATTTAAAGTTTCTGCTTTCATGACAGCTTTACCGATAGTGATTGGTCAGAAGGAAAAAAAAATAAATAAACAGATACCTGGTGCCTCGATGCCGTGACAATATTGCACACTGGAAGGTGATGGTCCTGTTTAAAATAGTAAATGGTATTTATTCAGCACTCTTGCTGATCACTCAAAGTACCCACTAACACACACATTCATACAGCATTTCAATCTCTGCACTTTAAGCACTTAAAAAAAAATCTATTTCTGATGGGGGATCTGTTACAATGGGGGTCCAGTATCTTGGCCAAGGACTCTTCGCCATGTGGACTGGAGAAGTGGGGATCAAACCACTGACTTCCCGATTAGTAGACAGCCCAGTCTACTTCAAAAGCCACACTTTGTTTCTCTGATGACACAGTGTCCACATAAGGAGATAGAAGGGTGTAATAAAGCACAAGTTTGTCAACTGAGAAACCTTTGTGATTCATGTCTCTATTTTGTGTGGTTTGGTTCAGGCACCAAAACTACTTAATAGGCTCAGAAAAAAAAATATCTCAGTTTAAAAACAAAAAAAACTTCACAACATTAACAAGTTAAATGCTAAAGGCTATAGGTGTACATGTCTGGTAAGTTGGGAGTGACACCTATCTCAATAGGTCCTTCAGAATTCTGATTGAGAACTTTTTATTTTTTTGTAAAACTTTACAGGAATTCAAATTCAATGCTAACAAAATAAAAAAAAAAACAATAGTAACCTTTACATTCCAGCCTGATTACCAGATGTTTAACACAGTGTTTTATGCTTGGTTATTGGTCGGTCCGTTTCTGGACTCAGTTCAGAGCATAATTTCTCACTTGGTGATAAGCCTGTTACCTTTAACTCACCATTCTGTCATTGGCCATGCTCTCCTCTGCTGTGTTTTCTCCTGACCAATCACACTGAACACCTTCCCAGCCTGGCAACTACAAGTGGAGCTATCATGACAGCAGATACTTTGAATTACACAACAGAAACAATACGACTCCTGTACAAGTAACAGATTCACGGACTATTTGTGGTGAAAATGATGAATCAGTGCTGTTTCATTTGCTAACTCTACTGGTGGTTTTAATAATAAAACAAACAGTTTTTTTTTCCACTAGTACTGATGACAAATGGTGAGAGTGAGCACAGGTTGCTAGAATTGGACCCAAAAGCAGGACTCTCCAGCAAAACAGGTAAACATAAAAACTGACCTTTTATTGGTACCCAAAGTCCATAAAAATAATCTCAAATCCAAAAACAACAAAATTCAAAGTCACCAAGCAGAAGCAAAACCACATGAGGGAACAAACACAAGGAAGTCAAGCAGGAGAAAGACAAAGCAGACACTCAGACAAAGGGAAGCTGGGGCTATATATACACACAAGAGGTAATTAGAGAGAGTGGCAACACCTGGGCTAAAAAGACACAGCTGAAACTAATTACGAAAATGACAAAGGAAGTAAAACTAGACACAAGACACAAAGACCAACCCCTACCAAAATAAAATGGAATAAGACAACTAAACAGGGGAACAAGATTAACTTGACACAGGGAACACTGAAAGACAAAAGACAAACATAGAGACAAGACTGAAGGGACAGTAAGGGAACAGAGGGAACTAACTGAAAACAAACTCCAAAACAAAATCATTGGTAAGCAAAAGAAACAAGAACTAAAGATATGACATATAAAGGAATACCATAGAGGCTAACTTAAAACAGCAAAGCAAAGAATAAAGAACTCCTAAAGAACCCAAGCATAGCTCATACTCAAAACAAAAAGAAACTATGAACTCACAAAAACTCAAAACCCAGGGACTATGACACAAATGAAAACAAATAATACGATACAGTCATGGTTGTCCTACAAGTGATGTTATTTTTTTAATGACTACTTATTACATTTTGACAAAATTTATCAATAAACTGGTGGGAGAACTGGTGAAACTCAAACATTAAAACATTATATCTGAAAAAAAATATGTCTAATATTTCTTATCACAAATTGAAATTTTCCTGAATCCCAATAAGCTATGAACAACATCCACCTAAAGCAGCAGATGAGGAGAAAATTATCAAAAATACTTTTGATTTATACATGTTGTTTTTCATTCAGTACAACCCATAAGAACATTAAATTCCCCAGTGTAATAAGAGAAATATCTCAGACAGAAGGTGTGCAGTACATTAGAGAGAGACTGTTCAAATGATCCATTTGGGCAGAGACATGACAAAGAGACTGTCTGTCTCTCTGTCTAATATGGAGGATGTCCTAATGGTTTATAGTCCTACCTTAATAAGCACCAAAGCTGGTTTGTGTGAGTGAATTTTTGTATCAGTTTTCCATCAGTGAAAACATTCACGCTTTTTTGCAGGCTGTTGCAGAAAAGATTTCTTTGTAACCATGACAACTTATTCAAAAGTAAAAAGAGATATACAGAGCGCAAGATGGAGAGTTAAAGAGAAAGATGGAAAAAGAGCAATGGAGAGAGTGAAATGAGCGAGTTAGCTGGAATGATCAAGAACCATTTCATGCTTGGTGTAATGAAAGTCAGGGATTTGTCAGCATTTATTCACCATCTCTCTTCATCTTATATCCTCTTATCTGCAACTCTCACGTTGATGTTACATATTACTGAATATATTTTCAGGAGGAAAGAAAAAAAATGAATAAATAATTACAGAAAGATATCAACAATCACCAACCTTTCCCAAGCAAAGATGACTTCACATGCCTATATATACTGGAAGCCAACATGACTGTTCCAGAAAAATGAGAAATAAAAGCCTATTGGGGTGTTTGAATGCAAAAAGTTCGTTTAAAGATATTTTTATCTTTAAACAAATTTATACTTTTATCTGGTGATAAAAAGTTATATTTTTATCTGGCGATGAATGTAACTATTCAGTATTATTGAAAAGAGAAAGGCAAAAGACTCATGTTCAAATATGAATCACAGCGGTATACACATGATTTGCATGCAATTTGCCAGGGGGGATGGAGAGGGTTTTCTCCCCTCTGGTCTACATATCCCTGCCTCTGCTAAATTATTTTTACTCCCAGTGACTATGAAATTTATCCCCACTTCTACTACAACTTGAAACAATCTATAGTGCCAACAACACTAAAATCAGAATGGGATTCCACCTATTCCAAATCTGCCTTGATCCATGGCTTTTCAATATGCCACCAAGTACTGACAGGCTGTTTCAGCATGAAAACTATCACTAGCTAAAAGAAAGAAAAATTAAAAGGATGCAAAGCAGATGTGAATCACAGCAGACACAAACAAAATAATCCTAAAATAATTACTACTGAGTGTCAAACACATGCCTGATAATCTACATGTGAATTCCCTAAGAAAGTGAGATCTGCAATGTCTTAAATTACAGTCGTGCACTGGGGCTGCATCCTGCTAGAAATGTTAATACGAAGGGTGTCTCTGAAGAAATGTTGCATTTGGGGCTTGTTAGCTTTTCCAGCTGAAAAATGTGTGTAAAGAAGGAGCCACATGTTGCAGATGACCCCTCACCAGGAAATCAGACAAAAAAAGGCAGAGGTCCACCAACAAGCACATTATTTTCTTAGTCTGACCAGTAGGAAAATACTGTAGTGCCCAAATTATTCATTCATTTATTTGGTTGGCAGCATGTTGTGCATTTTGAGAATTCATATTAAATATTGAAGTGGGTACACCCGGCTGAATGATGCAATCTGAAAGCGGGATTGAATTCTGGCATGTTAAAATAACATTTAACTGTTTGTATTTAGTTTGATTGCATCCCCTGTGTCTACAAGAGGAAAACACGAGTCTGAGAACATTGCGCAAAATAATATAATTTTAAATAGACATTAAAATATTCATGTAAATGCAGTGGGTATATATTCAAGTTCTAAACGTGTTCAGTTGAAATGTATAATTACTCTATAAACATTAGACTAAGAGGAGTGATAAATAATAAATACTCTAACAGGCTTCAGAGTCTTTAGGCCCAAATTAGCTCATGGGTCAGCTGATACTCTTGATCGAATTGGCAAATTTCATATAAAGTATGATATTTAAGCCGCTGTAGCCTGTCAAAACTCGTTGTGTAACTCCAAGCAGTTTGTCACTGATGCTTTCTCTTTTCTGCACTCGGAGTATTGCTGCTCCTCTTCCCACCCCCTGATTTTCATGTGTGCACATGAAAGGGCGGTATGGTCAGAACAGAACACAAATTACTGCAGATGAAAATGAAAATCTTCCTTTGACTACAGTGGTCCTGACTGAACTCTATTTCTCTTGTCTTTAACCAACCAACTGCCACCAGTGCTTAAACAAAAAAGCACAGTAATTCTGCAGTAACAAAAGTGGAAATATGATGCAACATCAAACATAGTGGCTGCAAAACAAAACAAAGCAAAAAAAAAAAACCCAAAAAACTTCAATAATTATATTATTTCAACATATCTGTGATTTGAAAAAAAAGCTATATTTTTAGCAATATTTTTTGTCTTTATGAATAAACTATAACTTGCACCAGAAAGTTTTAGTGGGTTTGAAAAAGGCCATATCATTGATCATTGAAAACTTCTTACTGAAAGAAGAAAAGAAATAAACCCTACAGAAACTGACCAAACTAAAGAAAAAAAAAAAAACACTACAGAAAAACGAAAACTTGCAGCAAATTGTCTTCTCCTTGATCTTGTTTCTATCTAATCAATCCCTACATTATATCTTCCCACCTTGAGCCTCCCTGGCATGGTGCCCACATAAGGAAGGAGTGAACAAAACAGAAATGATAAAAATGATAAAAAAATATTTTAAAAAAGGTTAAGGGTGAACCTGGTTCCTGCTTAATTACTCCTACAGTATTGCCACATATACTATGCTATACATAACAAAAGTAAATGTAAATGGTTACAGAAAACCTCTCAGGTGACAATCTGACAATTACTAAAAGGGTCAAAGAAGGAAGTATGTTTCCTTCAAAACATATTATAAGTTGCTGTGTATTTATACATAAATATAATTTTAGAAACAGGGCAGAAATGGGTAGGCAGCAACAGACAGCAAAAGCTCTTTGGCTGCACTTAGGAAAAGTTGTTTGGACTAAATTACACCTCTTGACAACATTGACACTGCGTTTAAATAGGACAAGCATGGATATGTGACAAGTTGGGAGTGAGAGAACTATTTTATTATTGCTTAAACCTGCCTCAGTGTGCTACAGCCCCAATGGCTTTGTGCATAACTTTGAGACACCAGCGGCTTTGTCAAAATGGTAGTACATGACGTCCTGGGAATGAGAATGGGCTGTGTATTTCAGTGGAGAAATGTCCATGGTTGCCTGAGCTTGTGCTTAGTTGTGACAGATGCAATGACAGAAAGAGGCTTCAGTCAATTGGTTGCATTCAGTGGGGTAGTGAGACAGCTTTAAATGTGTGAACATAAACTGCATCCTCTTGGTAGTCAGGTTTGCCTTTATCGGGCTGCTTTGATGGCCAGCTTGTGTAACTGACTTTGTACATGATCAAGGTTTTCCTCAGCTGCTTGCCAGCTACAGTGGTGGGGTTGTGTGCTGCTATATATGACAAAAGAACAACAGAGTTTCTACCATATTTTGATCATTTCAGTACAGTAGGTTAGTCCTTTTCTTTTAACTTTCCTAGGCTGGACTGTGGTGCTAAATTGATGTTGCCCTTACATTTAATAGCATTTTGTAAAGCACCAGTAATGGTTGTTAACTCAAGTGCATTCTCTCACTCCCATTGCTCTGTTAACCTGATGCAGAGGATATAGCCAAGCAAGCCTCCATTTCAAAATTTTTCCCATTCTTTTAAATCTGTAATTTATGACAATGCTGTCATGTTAGTGAAGAAAAGAGATAAAGATAAAATTTAATAAATAAATCTAGAAATATTGGGGTTTTTTTTGTCAGCATCTTCCCCCTTTCCAGCCCTTCCTATTCTTTCATGGCCTCTCTCACTCATTCACTCATTCTCATATTGACTGATATGATTCATAGTTCATCACTTTTCATGACAGAGCCGCTATGGGCCTGAGCCCCGTCCTCTGGAACTGAACGCACCAGCAGAGCTGTCTCTGCACTTACACTGTGGAGAATAATGTTTGCATTTTATGCTATTGTGCACACACACACAGTGTATGAGAGAGAAATGGCCTCTGGCTGAATCACACAACACAAATGAAAGGCTTGTGACCATGAACACCACAGGGAGGGGCAGCCTGACAGCTGAAAAGGCTATCATGACTCCTGTGTGACTCACAGATTCTGCAGTGAAGGAGACTAGAGGAGCACAGAATGTGGTGTGTGAATTCATTGGGCTACATGTATCTGTAATATTCATAAATCATCACAGGATTCATTGTGAGACATTTAGAGATGTCATCATTAAGACACTCGGCAAAAGTCATTCTGTAGATGCTTCAATTGCTGCATTTTAAATAGCAAGCCACTGGGGAAGACTTGAGAACAGCTTAGAGGAGACGAGAAAACAGCCACATACTGTAGACTGTTTGTCCAATAGAGATGCACCGATTGCAATTTTCTTGATTAAGATTTCTATTTTTTTTCTAAGTGTAACCTGCCAATACCGATTTTCTTGATTCCGATTTTCTTTCTAAGAACTATAACTGACAGCATATACAAGCAAAAATCAACTTTTCATCAATGTAAAATGTTATTTTCATAATAAAAGAAATTATTAAACTTTATAATACCCCCCACACTACAGTAAGTTACAGGATCTTCTCTCACTTAAACAACTGAAATTAAAGTGCTCTGCTACTGGAAAGAGGTACAAATAATTAACTGAAAATGAGTTGCTGTACACCTACCTTTATCTGACATATTTTACCTTATCAAACAAAAGCAGGTGCAACAGATTTATATAACAAAACAAATGTCGGTACTTACATAATTTCCTAGTGTGTAACTTCACTAGATAACAGGACACCAACCCTTTTCTCTTTTTCACTCGCCTCAATAATCTCCCTTTACTTGCTTTGATCCTTTGCTCATACTGAGGCTGCTGACTAGTGGCTGGCTCTGAGTTCTGAATAGCTTTAGCTTTGGCAACTTTGTCTTTGTTACCTTCTTCAAATCATCCATATTCAGCTGGGTGAGTTTGATTTAAGTGTCTCATATGGTTTGTTGTCACAGATGTTTTCATGGTTTTATTTTTTATTTTTTTTTTATTTTGGAGAACTCTGTGTCTTTACTCACAGTGAGGAGTTTCAATGCCAACAACATGTTAGCGTGTGGCTATGAATATGCGCGCAACTATTTACCTGCACCGCTGTGCGTGTGTTGTGCATGCATGAAACGGCTGACTGGTGGCTTGCCCTTAATCGGCTGGTCACCAGTCAGGGGTAAGAATGCTGGAAATTGGCTGATTTTGGTCCCTGGGCTGTCGATCGCTGCACCTCTATTGTTTAAGCGACATTTAGGAGAGTCTTCAACTTTGAGCAGAAATCTGCACTCTGGTAACCTGCAAAATGTTGTCGTCTAACATGTGCTGCCTGTAATAGATACATAACTAACTTTGTATATGATCAAGGTTTTCCTTAGCTGCTTGCCAGCTACAATAGTTTGTGCTGATTTATGTAGCAAAATAACAGAGTTTCTAACATTCTAATGCAAAATTTAAGTCTGTCAGACACAGGGAGACTTTAGCAGAAAATATAACACGCCTTTAAAGCTGACTCTGGTGTCTGGTGTGAAAGACGTAAACCCAACGCTGTTTCCAAAAAAAAGGTTTTGGTATTGTGTTAAATGTAAATAAAAACTGAATGCAATGAATTCCAAATCATTGCACTCTTTATATCATGATACATACCAGTTGAAAATTAACCTAGCAAGTTTTGAGATGATCCAGGAGATGATGCCACTGTCCCAACTTTTTTGAAATTTTCAAACAGCAGTAGCCTACCATTTTTCAGCTCAACATTTGGTAACAATATTTTCAATTAAATTTACAGTTAAAATGATTTACAGCTTACTTTAGTGAAGTTCATAAATATTTGGTTTACTTATTCAAATTGTGTGACCCGTGGACAAAATTGGGAATAATATAAGACTGATAGATGAAAAAAACATTTCAAGGCTCTGCAATCTTATGAGAGCCTTTGCAGAACAAATGATGTGTAAAGCTTGTGTTTGTGTGTGTGTGTGTGTGTGTGTGTGTGTGTGTGTGTGTGTGTTTCTGTATGAGCCAAGGTGCACCGTTCACCACTCGAGCAGTCACTGGAGATCAAGAGCAGAGAGGAAGCAACGCTCGAGAAATTAATGGGAGAAAATGTAAGCGGGAAAAGAAATAAACCATAATAATAAATAAAAACCGAGATGTTGTCTGAAAGGACTGTGCCCTTGGTCTCTGGTCCATAGCAGAATAATTATTTTGTCCTTTGGAGATGTGGGTTAAAAAAATCCTGCTGACAAATAAGAAATTATTCATGCGGCTGGGCCTTTGATTTCTCTGTGCAGCAAATGCAAAAGTATTTGGCTTTTTCAACAAGGATAAAAATGGGCACCATATCATTGGAAACGCTCACTTCAGCATGTCATTCTGTTCCATTTCTGACCTGAACCTCAAATCCTTTTTTTCTGTTGCATACTACTTCGTCTTCACTTTGTCTCTCACTCCTCATTTCCCCTATAAACAGTTTTTTGTTTTGTTTTGTTTGTCTTTTTTTCTTTCCATTATCTCCACTTTAAATCTTATAATTCTCTACTTGCTTGGTTCTTTTCTCTACCCAAGTCTATCAGTTTCTGACATTCATCTTTTGTTCCATCGCTGTCTTGTCCCAGTGGGTTTTCTTGTGGTAATGTAACTACTCATTTCAGGTGGTTTTTGTTAAGCTATTACATAGCTAAGGCTGAATGGAGGCACATTTAACATGAAGAAAAAACGAGTTAAACCACATGTTTCCTTGAACTGAAAATGTGTAAATGTGTGCAACAGGTTTTGCACATTTTCTCTCGATTGGTCAGAGGTGTTACCAAATTAGAAGTGATGCTGGCATAAAAAGTGTACACAGTGGATATCATAGGTGTAATGTTCCTAATATTACAGGGTATTCTACCAGCCTGTTCCCATTTTTAAGGTGTCAAATTAATGTTACTTGAACATACTTTGACTTCATTACTGCAATCTTTTGTCAGGTTTAATATGACCACCCACTAAAGCAGAATAGGTCCCCTTTAAAGCTGGAGTTTTGATGTTATGTAGGATATGCACTAAACCTGTTTTACGGAGGACATTTTGACTTGCCATAGAGGGAAAAGTAGAGTGATGACTGCCATGACAGTGAACCACCATGCACAAAAGCAGGACCTCCCTAACTGAAATCCAGCCATCATCTAATATAGCTAATGCACCTGCACTTTCTCTGCTGTGACAAGTCAAAATGTCTGCTGTGAAGAGAAAGCACAGCACACAAAATGTGCTTCCTCCCCAGTTTTCTGTTCAGCAGCAATAAGGATGTGATACATTTGCGGAGTTTGATCTTTAAACATTTTTATTAATCATATCTTTTATTAAACCTAAATTATGTTTCGAATACTAGTAGTTTGGTAAACTGGCAGTGTGACAGGGTAACGATGCTGGTCCCTGCATCAGCACAGCCATACCACATCATTGTGAACCTCGAGGCTTACATGTTACAAAAGTCAGTCATAAATAACCTATATTAAAATGTCAAATTCAGCATAGTATAATAAGTCAAAATATGTAATTAATAAAAAATTAAATACCAAGTTGTAACAATGTAATAAAATGTCTGTAAATTAGCTTTAATTTGCATAATTATGTAATAAAGGGCTTGAAATAGAGCACAGTCTGGAAAGAAGAGTAGGTTGCAGTGAGAGAGTACAAGGAAACAAGGACAGAACAGAGAGAGAGAGAACTAAGACAGGAAGCAAATGTTTGGGGCAGAAAGAAAGGGAAGGAGGTAAGGAGAGATGGAGAAAAATGAGGGAAGGAGGACAGAAAAGGAGGAAGGGGAAGGACAGGAGGAGCTAAGGGGCAAAGAGAAAAGAAAAGGACAGCTGAAAAGGAAGCTAGAAAATGACAAGAGAGACAGACAGAGGGAACATGAAGTGATGGAGAGGCAGGGAAAGCTGAGAGATAATTAAAGGGGAAGATGAAGATGCTGAGGGGAGGAGAAAAGAACAAGGAAGGGAGGGAAGGGAGCACTGAGTGCAGGAAAAGAGTAGCTATTTCAACATCAAACAGCATTGAGAGGAATTTAATGTTCCTTTTACTGCTCCATTTGCATGTTTATAAGCAGGAGTGGCAGCTCTTGTATTGGACACACATGCACAAACAAACAGAAGCACACACATTCATATTAGCACTTCACTGCCATCATCACGCTGCCTTCATTAGCACTGATAGGACAGGTCGCAGCAAGGATAACGGGGGAGTGCATTCATGTGTGAGAGTGTGTGTGTGCGTGATTCGGAGAGTTGACAGCTTTCACAGTGATGGCAGCGGAAGTCATAGGGCCAGAGGAGATCCGCTCCCCGTTACTGACAACTGGTAATTTAACATGCAGCAAATGCACCGAGTCAACTGCACATCGGCAGCATCTGCTCTGTGCTCTTCAGCTGTGGCGAGAAGGTGAATCTAAGCGAGCCCTGCAATCCCTCACTGATTAAATTACATCTCAGGTAATGTGATTGTTAGCGGCTCCATGTGGAATTTCTTCTTGTTCTCCTTCATCCACAAGCAGGTCAGAGTCATCTGCATACAACGTGAGGTCATAGAAATGTTGCGATGTGTGAATGGCTGAAAAGGCCAAATGATAATGATGCATGTATGAGACACAGCTGTAAAGAGAGAGAGAGCAACAGGGAAATGAAACAGAGGAGGTTCTTAAAAAAATAAAATAAAATTCCTACAATTAGATTAACCTGTGAGTGGGGCCTGGGGCAAAGTCTGTTTGTTAGGCTTTTATTACTACCCCTAAATTAGGCTAAACCTTGTATAAAGAAGACAGTGCATAAGAAATCCTATAAAATCAACCAGCCTCGCTTTCTGCTACTGATATTGGGTTAGAGCTCTTTAGTCTGTAATTTCTCCACCAAGACATCCTGCATCAACAATAACTGCATCAAAAAAGGAAAATGCAAAGACCTCTGAGTTATTGTTGATTCGTGCATTCTTTGGGATTTTTTTGTGCATGTCAGTTCAGCTCAGTTTTATGAAACATTCCTCTTATTTGGGGCTCCTGCACCTCAGTCTGGACTTCGCTTGAGCAATGTTGAGTATTTGCTGAATTCATTAAACTCCATGCAAACCAGGACTTCACACCCACCCAGACACTCCTCTGCAGTCATCCAATCAGGAAACCACCTCTAATGATGAGTAATTTACCACTTTGACAAAAGTTGCTTTACTCATACTTGGTGTCCAGACAGACAAATGATGATGATATGAGACCTCAAAGTTGGGAACACTTTCCAAGTGTAGGAAATTATGAGAAACAAAATCTATCTTGCAGTAACCACAAAGTATAAATAAATGTTAAGTCATTTACCAGGAATGTTAGCTTGCACATAGTTTATGAGCTAACAAGCTATATGGCCTATAGTTTCCATTGCATGTAGTTCTTGTTTTGAATTTCCTGTGTTGCATGCAGATGTGTTTATTGTCCATTTTCACATTGAAACAAAGCCACCTCCTCCACATCTTGCCAGCATGTCCTGGGTCTGTTCTGGGGTCTCCTACTAGAGGGACATGCCTGAAACACTTCATCAAGGAGGCGTCCACAAGGCATCCTAGTCAGATGCCAGAACCACCTCAACTGACTCCTTTCGATGTGGAGGAGTAACGACTCTACTCCCAAATGACTGAACTCCAAGCAACTGCTTGTATCCGCAGTTTTATTCTTTCAATAGGTGAGGGTAGGAACATAGCTTGACCAGCTCTCTCTTCACCACAGCAGACTGGTACAGCATTCGTATCACTGCTGACACAGCACCAATCCATCTGGCAATCTCTGCTCCCTTTTTCCCCTCATGAACAAGACCCAGAAACTCCTCTACTTGGGTCAGCAATTCATTCTCAGCCCGGAGAGGGCTCTCCACCCTTTTCCAGCTGAGAACCATGACCTCAGACTTGGAGGTGCTAGTTCTCATTTCAGCTGCTTCACACTCGGCTACAAAGCGAGTGTGAAGAACAACCAGTAGATTACGCTTCCAGAAAATGCCCACGATAGTGTATGCTTGGGATTAAAAAAAAAAAAAAGTTTTTCTGTTTCTTGTGTTTAACTTTGTATTCATCATCTCCACCTGTGTGTTGATGCATTCGAATGTATGAACATGCATTTTGACTTTTCCTGTCTCTTTTACTTCTCCTGCTTCTTCTCTTGTTTCCCCATATCCCGCATTCCTCCTTTCCTTTCTTTCCCTTCTTCCTGCTTGCCATCATTGTGCATTGTGTATCCAAATCCAATTATCCAATTTACATGCAAAGTGACACATTAGATGCCTTTGTGGCTGCATTTCCCGGAGGAGCTGAGATGGAGGACAAAGATGGCCAGGGTAGAACAGATAGTTAGATGGATGGAAGGAATGCTGGACAGAGTGAAAAGGGAAGGAAGGGGAGTTAATCTAATAAATAAAAAGGGAGAAATGAAAATTAGAGAGATGAAAAAGTGGAAAAGAGAGCAAGAAGGAAGAAAGGGGGAAATTTGTATATGAACTGAAGAGATGGATAGAGGAACAGCAGAAAGAAATTGATGAATGGCTGACTGAATAAGAACTTGAAAAGCATATAACCAGATGAATAAATGAATGAATGACTCAAACTGACAAAATCCATTAATGAACTTAGTTCATTAATCAAACTGATCAGTTGGGTCTTAATATCTATTTTTTTTTTATTTTTAATTTTCACCCAGGTGTAATGTTGGAGATATCTGAAAATTCTGTAAAATCACTAAAATGGAAACAAAAGAATAAAAGAAAATTTTAAAATGCAATGCTACTGGTAATCAGCTACAAAACCAGACAGGTTTATATAATCTCTTGGGTGTGCCAAACACATTTGGAAGAGAAAATGACGATACAGGGTGATTTTATTATTCTAATTTTATGTTAAAAAATCACAGGATTGTACTGCAATGTAGTTTTGCTCAAACCATTCTCATTCCTAGGGCATCAAATACTGCAGTTTTCCAAAGCCACTGGGGTCTCTGAGATATCCTTAAGATTTCCTTTGGCTTTTGGCAACCAGATTTACAGAGATGGGATAGGCTCTATTAATAAACAATGAAATGAAATGACTCATTGTCTAATAGTTGTTAGTAAACAATATGTGAACATTTTCTGGATCGTTATTGTAAAGTTACAACTAATGTTTATAAAACCTAGCAAATGGTTGAGCATCTATAATAACCCTCCAAATAATTTTTATAAAGTTGAAATTGATGTTCTTGTTATCTGCTTTAATGAGAATTAATAAAATAAAATTTTCTATTGTTAATAATAATAATAATAATAATAATGATCATTAAACAATATTAACTACCATTTAATTGTGAATTGTCAATTTAAGTAACCATTAATTTCTCATTAATTAACAATGCTTATTATAAAGTGTTACCATGAAGGGCAACAATTGGAGCATGGTTACACATTACAATAATGATAAAAATAC
>VUQI01027788.1:41500-55401 GCA_015106735.1 Paratilapia polleni
CCCCCTTTTTACCCCCCCCCCCCCCCCCCCCCCCCCCCCCACACACACACACACACACACTTTCCCTGCATGTCAAATGAATGAAGTGGCTCTAATCGTTCTGATCGGAATGGCTGGCTTTTACCTGGACTTAATGGAGTGAGTTTTTAAAAAGGCAAGAGTTAGTGTTTTTGTTCAGGACAATTTCCTCAGAAACCATTTTTTTTCCCCATTAGCTTGGTTAAAGGATTTTGATTACTGGAAAAGGTGAGGCAACAGTTTTAGGCTGAGTAGGTGGCGAAGTACTGTTTAAGGTACAGGTAAGACAAGGGGCAGAGGTAGATTATCATCACAGATGGACTGGAGCACTCCCTGGGGGCCCTTCTGAACAAGCCATTTGAAAATTTACAACTGTGAAATAGCTGATATATGCTATCCAGATTGGCAAAAGTATATGGGAAACTGCCCTGAAAGTAAAAGTACTCAAATCTCATGGCAGGAAAATACCACCTGTGAGTATTATATCAATATTACTCATACATCAATATAGATGGAGCATTTTGCTTTTGTAACTGATGAAGCACATCTATTATATATCAGACTTGGTTTGTAAAAATTCAGAAAATGGTCTTCGAGCTGATGACATTGCAGTGCAGTGCTGCTTCATCCAACCAATGAGCAAACCCTCTAAATTATCAAAATTAATGAAAATAAAAGGCAGCAAATTCATGAAAATACTGGTATAAATACATGAAAAAATCCTTAATCATGGAAATTGATTCTAATTAATGTTTGGTCAGTCAGTTTCTGCCCTACTACAGCCTCAATCTAAGATCTCTAAGCTCTCCATATATCTGGTAAAGTAGTCAAGTCTTTCTGTCAGATAAAAGTAGATTAAAACGTAGCCTGCAACATTTTCCTCTGACCTGTAACGTATTAAAACTGTAGATACTTAAGTGAATAAATACAGCAATTTTGTACTTCAGTGCAGCACGTAAACAGTTTGCTTAGTTACATTGAACCACTGATGCTGCCTTTCTTATCCTATCCATAAACCCTAACTGTCACTTATTGAGGAAGGCAGACCAGTACTGTAAAGCCACTGTTTTGTTCTTCTTGACCTGAAGTACAAAAAATAAAAACAGGTTTTCAGTCATGTTCAAATGTCTCAGCACTGCACTCTTCGTGCACTGATTAACAAACCCATAGCCCAGGGGCGCATTTTCTCAGTGCCATGTCTTTCTTATATGGGAATAACATAAGCTTAAAACAGACAAACTGGTACAAGACTATACAAAGCCCAGGCAGTAAGACTCACAGCTGCTTCAGTATAATGCATCTATACAATCTATATATTTTTAAACATGAAGTTAAAAATTAACATTCTGACTGATTTTCTTCACAACCAAATTTAGGTTAATAAACTAATTATGAGTGTTTCACACACCAATTGTACTCCCTGCTGCTCATCTTAAACATACTCTTTGTACTTTGCGTTTAATTGCTTTGTCGCTACTTTCTCTCCATTTTACCACCTAGCTAGATTAAAAAAACATACCAATTAACATAACTTAATCTGTTTGTAACGGGGCATCAGGCTGACCAATGGTGTAACTGCACACTCAGTGCTAGTCAGAGTGCTGTTGCAGTCCAGCCAAACAGTAGCTCAGAAGGACTCTGGCATGTCTCCCTACTCTCAGAGGTGGAAGAGATGCCAAAACACTGGTTTGCAATTCTCAGAGGTAGCATTTGGGAAACATTGTATCTTTTGTCAAAATTATCAGAAGAAGAACTAAAAATACAGAATTAATTGAATGTTGATGTAGTTCTTCCACAGTATTGCTGTTTTGTTAATGAACAGGAAGGTGTGTAGCAAACAAAGACATTTCACGTAAGATTTGTCCTTTAATTATAGTCCTGTTGAGAATTAACAGTTCAACAAAACATGTCAGGACTGGGTGTCTTAATTTATGATAAGTAGTCAGAAATGTACCAAATTGGTATTTTTTAAGTGGAACAGCATGGTTTGAAGTATAAACAGTATATAAAAGATGATCATAGGCGCCATTACATCACCCACTGCTTTTCCACTCATAGTTCTGAAGCCTCAAGTTGACCATTTTGGATGTTGCCAGCTTGGTATTTAGAAACCGGATGTGATAAATGAGGGCTGCATCTGACTTAGAAGCTGGATGCCCATGCAGTAGTAATCACAAGATACCCACACCCTAAAGAATACCTTGCTTTGTCATCTAGTTTGCTTTGAAAGAGATCATAATTTGCAGCATGAACATGCTGTGCTAAATAAGACTTGAAACTAGGGACTGAGACCATAAACTCATTAGGAAAGTTTTAACTGAAGTCATAGGTCAAGTGAGAAGCAGGATCATTTTCTCTTGAATTTTATACAATCTAACTTCTTTTTGCAACTGGAAGAGTCACCCCCTGTTGGCCATTAGAAAGAATTCAGGCTTATAACAATTCTGCACAGGCTTAACATTTCAGACTTTCACAGTGTCCTTGGTTTCTAGTAAACTGAATCTCTTTTAGTGTCGACAAAAACGTCACACACCACTTCAACAGGAAAGTCTACTTCTCTGCCATTTAACTGAATGCTGTACGTACTCCTAATGGATTACGCTGGTGTTGTGCAATGACTCTCCAAACAGACAAAGCTTTTAAAGTAGAACTTATGGTGGTGGTTTGAGAATCAAATGGCATTTGGCTGTTTTTTTTTTCCTATTATAATAAACTGTCACCTTTGTAAGCCTTTGTAGCTGAGTGAATTCAAGTTGCCTGCAAGTAAATCTTCTGACATTGTTGATACACTTCATCACAAATGCATCTTAACATATCTTTGAATAAAAGTCTTGCCTGTCACGACTTGTCTTGAAAAGTACTTATTTTTCAACTTTTTTTCTTCAGAATTTGTGACATTAGTTCTTAACTTGTGTTTTTGTTATTTTGGTGTTGCTTTCCAGTGAGTTGTACTTTGGCATACAGCACTGACTTGTTTTGAATGTCATTGTCATGGCTTGATCTTTTGTGCTGTATGCATTTGCATTCCACACTGTTACTGTTGTTTGCAATCTGATGGCTGGAAGCTGGGAAATGATTTCCAAGCAGACAGCCAAATCACCATCATCATCATCGTTATTGCTGCCTTTGTCTGCTGTCATCTCCATCTTCAATTTACTCTCTCTCCTTCCTCATCCATCCTTCCTCTCAACACTCCTCCAGCTCTGCCTGCCAAACTTCCATCTCACACATTTCCCGTCTTTCAGTCCTCACATGAGCATCCCCTCCTTTTCTTCTGTCTGTACATCCTGATATTTGTGTTGCAAAGTCTGTGTATACGAGCAGCTGGTTGTTCAGCACATTTTGAACTTTTTTGGTGAACGCAGTTCTGTAGCAACGCTGGTGTGTTATGGCTTCTACTCAGTTGTCAGAACACACAAAGAGTAGAAAGGCTGACTAATGGAGATTGTTAGGAAGCAAAACAGCTCTAAAATGTTCATTGTCTCATCTGACTTTTCATAGAATGAGGGACGTTTGAAAGCAACATCCACGCAGAGGAAAAGATAATACACAATGTCTATGCGTGGCTGTTTAACCATTCCTTCAATTATTGCTTAATGATTTATGTGGCACAGTGTTCAACTATGTGGAGAAGAGTGTCATGTCATACTCTAATCTCATTATTTCAATAACATAAAGTCCATAAAAGATAATTAATAATATTTAATTATTTTATTGTATTTTAATGATTAATTATTCAGAAGAGATTTGCAAACTGTGAATTTGCTCCGCTTCCCATTCATTCAGAAGTAAAGGCGTAAATGTGCAGCTCCATTAATCAACACGAAGGTAAGGTTTCCGTCTGTGTAAAAGAGGATGGAATGGATTTAAAAGGTATGAATACTGCAACACTATTTAGTTTTTTTTAAAAACTGACATTTGAATGCAAAGAGCACTGCATGGGAGCAATTTTCAGAAGGAGCTTCACAACAGATTATATCGATCATAAAGGACCTGTTATTCCCATAATGGCTCGGTTTCTGTGAGCTCTGAATCAAAACACGGGTAAAATCAGAATATAAACCAAATTCGTATCATTTCAGTGTCAGGCATTCCACACTTGCCAGCTTTTATGCTATTCAGTGCTTCCACCCCATTGAATGTAATCTGGAGTTTTGGACAATCATCCTCAATCAGTGTTTTTGCACTATTTGTGACAGGGCTGGAAAATCCAACAGTGGCAATATTACACCAATAAAACCTCATCTGTAGGGTATCAGCTACTACACCTTGGCTTGTGAGGGAGTTTAAAGCATTCAGCTTTCTTATTTGTTCCTGTGGCACACAGCATGACACAGTGGTAGCAGTAGCTATGTTGTAAAGAGCGTATTTATGTTTGAAGGTAAGGTAAGGTTGAATCAAGCTGGTTTTAATGGAGGCTTCTTTTGCATTTTGTAACTTTGAATTTAGGCTGAATGCAGCTGCTGTCCTCCCTGAAGAAGCATGACTAAAGTTATTCACTTTCAGAGGAGTGGTTTGTTTTTGTTTTGTTTTGTTTTGCTTTTTTCTCCCCAACTACTTTATGCTCTTTAGGAAGATGAAGCCTCTTGTGGATTGAGGAGGTGATTTGAAAACCATTTGTTAAAAAGGTTCAAATGCAACTATTTTTCCAATTTTTGCAAATCTGTGCCAACTGTTTACATCTGTGGGTGCTATTGCAAATCGAGCAAACAACTATTTCTTTTTTTTTTTTTCCAAAATCAAGGATTGGAGGATTTTAACAGCAACTGTAAGTAAATCCAATTAGTCTAGAATCAAAGGTTTATTTAATATTGTACTGTGTTTTGCTATGGACATTTTTCAGCTTTCAGCTTTCCCACAGTAAAGATGTTTGCATATGAATAAGGCCACATAACTGCTAAAAACAGGTTGGGTTTTATTTCTCAGCACCACTTCAGTCAAAGTGAAGATATTTTTGGAAAGGTGTATATCTCCCTGGAGAGAAAAACCCTTCACGTGTTACAGGTGTCGTTCATGCAGCTGTAGCGACTATCACTGCCACTCGATGAGAGTCCCATGAGCCTCAGCGCCCGCCAGCGTGACAGACAGCCCTGCTGCTGATGGAGAGTGAGATTCTGAAGGGCATGAAATGTTTTGCCGAGTTTAAAATGAACCTGCTCACTTCATTAAAGAGTGCAGGCAGTCAACCTGCGGTAAACACCCATCTGCAGAACTTCTTGTCTTTGCAGGCAAGATTTCCCTGACACTGTCATCAATCTGTTATATCTGTTTTTCTTCTAGTGGTAAGTGTTGTAATTTAGCTTGATTACTGAGTCTGCTCTCCATAAAACTGCCTTATATTTCATTGGATTAATGTGTTCATTTTTCAGTTGTGCATTCACTGTCTTGATCAAGGACCACAAGCCTTACAACTGCGCTATGACCTGATCTAAAGATAACGATACCTCATATGTGTAGTTACAAATATATTAAAAATAAACAGAATGTGGGAGGAAAGTGGAGGGAGTAATGGCCCCCTTGACAGTCTTTACTCAGTACCAAACAGCAACATCCAAAAAGATTAAGCCAACACCGAAGTGCCAAAAACTGTAGTTCCTCCAGTGGCCACTTGAGCTTGGTTCCAAAGGCAAGTCATTTCCTGTAGACACCTATGTTAAAATGCCCAACTTTACAGCAGAAATAAACAGCCTGGTATAAAGATAGTTTTGGCCTATGTAGCTAACTTCCCTTTTTGATATAAATATATTTTAAATAATAACACAGTTTACCTGTACATAGGCTTAAAGTGCTTAAGCTAAGCCTCTAATTATGCTTAAAATGCATTATTAGGGGCTTAGCTGTTTTGCATGACAGGTGGACACTGGCACCATCTGCTAGGATTCTCCTCCACTAATTCGAATCGCTAAACTGGAGCCTGTACAGTGTATTTATGCTGTTGGTTCCTTATGGAGCTTTTTAATGCATTATCTGACAAATATGACTTGCTCTGCAGTCAACAGTACCAACATTTCTACCAAAAAGCCTTTATTCAGTTATTTTTGCTGAGTTTAGAGCATTATTATACTTACATAGCTTTGGTTAGTAAGTACTGTCTCTGTGTCTGTGTGATACAAGCTAACTAGTATTAATTAATAACTTTATTATGGTCATTATTGAGTACAGAGAACAAGGCTTAAAAATGGTTATCCACAATCAAACGGGTGACATAGTTAATAGTTAATAGGTGAAATATTTAATTCCATCTTTTATATACAGTCTATATCTCAGTTAAGTATGAAGATGTGTGTTGTCAGATTCACAAGTCTCATTGTTACTCTCATTTTGATCTCAAATAAACACCTGGGAAATGACTGTATCTTGCACTGTTGCATTACTATCACATTGACAAAATCTATCCCCAGACAGTTGGACAGACAGACATTACACCAAACACTGCAAACTACTCAAAACAAACTTTGTGCTATTTGGTTATAATAGATGTCTCCAGGAACACATTTTGCCATGATGACAGACCCAGACACACACAAAGAATCACAAGGTAATAAAAACAGCTGATGATAAAGAGAGAGTTATATCTCATTTGGTGTGTTCACTCAATATTTAAGCAATATTAGTACATTATTTTGGTACAAACCACCTTCCATGCAAATATATTCTACTTTTCTTGATTAGAGTCAAACTTTAATGCTCCCTTGGGACATTTACTTTGCAGACAGTACACCAACTCCATCCGTCCACCCAGTATGATGTACAAACATTACTAGATTCAAGTGTACTACACTATTACCATAAACCTTGAGGGAGAGGATTCGAAATTTGCTTAAAATCCAATAGCAGATGGAACAAATAACTGTCTGAATCTATTCGTGTTAATTTTGGGAAGACCAAACCTTCGCCCAAATGGAAGCATCTGGAACTCAACATCGTCAAGGAAGCTGAGGGTCAAAATGATGGTCTGTGCCCTTGAAAGAATACGCACTTCATACAGAGGTCATTAAAGGTGACACTAGTAATCTTACAACAATTCATTTTTGAATGTAATACAGTACAACTGCACACAATTAGCCAGCAGCAGGTAGCAGACAGTTTCTGTAATTCTGACAGCTGAAAGAAGAGCAAAGCCCAACTCCCCCAAAACAGTTCCCAGAGGGAATTGTGCCAAAGAGTAGCAGCAGTCAATCAAGCATGTATTTAAAACTTGGACTTCTGCTATTTTATTTCTCTGGTCATTTTCACTTTCACATATTTAAAGTCTCCCTGGTTATGAAGAGCAAATTGTCTTAAATGCAAATGTTAAAGTTGGTTATAACCAGCATCTCCACTCTGGCCATTAAACATCCCATCCATTTCAGACATGTTTAAGTCGCAAGCACATAAAGTTAGTATGATCACCATCAAGAAAGAAATGGAGCAGTGGGTGTGACCCAGGGCACAATAACATAGTCTCACTTTCCTCACATAATATACTAAACACACCCTCCCAATTTGGCAGACTATTTAAGCTGAAAACCTTCCCATCTCTCCCTCTGTCACACCAGTGCCACTGCTGGACTGCATCCACTGCCTGCTGTTTCAACCACTCCACTGCCCCAGCATCCACCTGTAGGCTCATCACTCTCCAGTTTTATATGCAACACATTTGTAGGGAAACGCCAAACTCTAACTACAATCTGCTGTTGTAATAAATCATTTCAAATGCAAGCCATCTGACTGAACTAAAAAGCTTGATTCATTAATGAAAAGTAAAGACTTTCAGCTGAACATTGGAGAAAATAAACTTAGCACAAAAAGTAAGGAAATTTGTGTTTGGTCGATTATTTCTTTGTTGTAACAATGCTTCTTGGCAATAAATCTTACACCGTTGGAAAGCCTGTTTATTCCCCTTTAAATCGTGCCACATTTGTAAAGAAAATGCAAATCCAAATGCCAAACCTTCTCTGCCAATGCCAAACAGCTTATTCCGCTATTGACTCAGTTGGTGTCTGCTCCAAGCATGCCACGTTTGACTGATCTGGATAGGGCCCGTGCCACAGGGGAACTTTAAGCTGGCGACCAGCATGAGGAGGAGGTGCCAGGCTGTTGTGGCTGTATATGGTTCTTCCACATGATACTGAGGCCCCTGTTTGTTAAATGAATAAATTGCTGAATTGCCCATATGTCTGGTTTCTTCAGACTTCAATCATTCAGTCCAATAAACGACACCAAACAAGAGTCAATAGCAGAATAAGCTGTTTGGCATTGGCAGAGAAGATTTGGCAAGTTCTTCATGGGCGTAACCCACATACTCAAACTATGCATTTTCTTTACAAATGTGGCACCATTTAAAGGTGAATAAACAGGCTTTCCAACGGTATAAGATTTATTGCCAAAAAGCATTGTTACAACAAACAAATAATCCACCAATCACAAGTTTCCTTACTTTTTGTGCTAAGTTTAGATTTGCTTTAATTATTCTGCATATCAACAGCCCTTTAAAAGCATCAGAAAAGTTTTTCAGTATTTCAGTACCTTTAATACCTGGTGTTTTAAGCGCAGAGTAGCTGTTGCAACAGCACGCACCTCGGACTACTCCCTACCACACCCATCCTTTATTCTGTTTCTCAGCTGAAACAGGTTTGAAACTTATTAGTATACCTTTAATGGGTTATTTTTTAACTAAATGTTTAACAAACTAAATTTTAAGTAGTTACTTTCTTATGTTAGTTAAGATCTTTCCGATTTAAGTTTTGTCTTGAAACAGCCAACCAACATATTGTACGTCAAAAAGAACATAACAAGAACAAAAAAACAAACAAAAAAAAAAAACTATTGCTTTCATTCTAAGATAACAAACTGCATCACTTCAGTTCTATAGAAGAAATGAGTGCTAATGCTTTCTTGCAGGACATGAATGCACCATAGTGTCTATGTTTGACAAAGCTGAATGAGACTGAGATCACTGTTGCTGAGTTGCTGAATCACTCAGCTATTTATGCCAAGGTCCTTCATTATGCTATTTTGTAAAGGTTTAAAGCTGATATCCACTGCAAAGCAAAAAGAATGCTTGTTTGATCAGATGATTACAGTATACTCCGATCAGCCACTACATTAAAAGACCTAATACTTTTGTGCACCGTTGTGCTGCCAAAAGAAGCTCTGACCCTTTGGGGCTTGGGTAAATGATCTGTGGGGATGTCCTGTGATATCTGGCACTGGGACAGTGTCAGCAGATCCTTCGGGTTCTCTGGGTTGTAGGCTGGGGCCCCTGTGGATTGGTCTTATTTCAGTGGGCCCTGATTGGATTGGGATCTGGGGAGTTTGGAGGACGGGTAAATGCCTTGGGCTCTTTGTTGTTTGCCTTAAGCTACTCCTCATCGGTTCTTGTGGTGTGACAGTGCGCAATGTCCTGCTGGGGGAGGCTGCTGCTGTCGGGAAGTATCACTGAAGTGCGTGTCCTTGGGCTAGAGCAAATATTTTGGTGGGTCTTATGTGTCAAACCAGCATCCACATGAATGGCAGGGCCCAAGATTTCCCACCAGAACATTTCATTGTAATGAGATGATCAATATTATTCACTTCACCTGTCAGTGTTTTTAATGTTGTGGCTGCTTGGTGTGTATCGTTAGCATAAACAAATACAGGACTACAAACAGAAAATTCATGTTTTTAATACTATGGAGTTCACTGGTCTGTAAAATGTCACTATAAAAACAAAGCAGCTGTTTTCAGGCCAGAATGACTCAGCTTTCCGGGTTTGCTTTGAATGAGGACGTTTGATTAAAACTGTTCGCAACTATTTGCTTTTCCATGCTGTTGCACTGTTTGCTTGCTCATTCTGATGCTGGATTCTCACATACAGCAAACTTCAAAGTCACCCTCTGTCCCTCCCTCTCCCTGCCACTTACTTGATTCTGTCTGGCACTCGATGGGTCTGGTTGCCGTCGCTCTGACAGTTGCCAGCGTACTGTGCCCGGCTGGCAGCCCCCTGGTCCTTCCGCAGAGCCATTGCCCCATGAGTTAGCACAGAAACACCTTTGGCAATACGCCTGCAGGATTAGCAAGAGAACAATATAAGATGGAGACACTGGATAGTTTATAAAGGTCTTTTCTGACACTGCTGGGGTCCGGGGAAATGCACAGCTACAGCAGAGGACAGAGATTGTCTGGGGGAAGACAGTAACTGCAGCTTGAATAACTGCTTAAATAAATGTATATGACAGCCTGAACAAATGAACATGAAAACTGCCAAACAGCAAAAAGGCTCAATTTAAATGGCAGTAAATTAATGAAATAAATGAAAAGACTCCTCCATAACTTAAACCTGAAATGTGAACAATTTTTAAAAATATTTTGGGAGTTTGAAATATGTGTGACCTCAAAAAAATAACAAGTCATTTCATCTCCACTGGCTGAGTCGCTTTAAAATTGTCCAGCTTCTATAAATGCGGATCTGTGGTGGTAAAGTGATGAACTGAGACATCAATGCAAACTCCAGACTCTTTTTTTAATCAGCCCTTTGTTTTTGCTGCAGTATAAACTATCACAGGACAGTAAAGGTGAGAGAAACAAGAGTATGCAGTGTAGCTTTTGGGGTATTAAAAGGAAGCTCCAACATTGGTTTTTTGATGTCCTGCTGGGAGTTACAAGAAAACAGCAATATGTGTTCCACTGTTGAGTTTTCAGCAGAGAGATTCTTGCAGAACACGTTTAATAGGTAGACATTAAGAAAATGTATACCTTCCAAAAACTTTCAAACATCATTCTTTACACGTTGTGTCTTGCTGGTTACAAAGCTAGCCACATGAACCCCCAATAATTCTTGATCAAACTTAAGTCACTTCCCTAAAGGGGGCATCGTTTGTATTAATTTCATTTCCAGCTCTCTTTTTATCTTACACTGCCTGTTACACAGCTCTTCAGCTGTGCTTCAGCCCAAAGAGGAAATATTAGTTCTGTGCTTTTTAAGCCCTTTAATAAAGAGTGCTTTCTTCTGATTGGCCAGCTTTTGGATGGATCAAATTTAAATAAATTTAAATAGAACAAAAAAAAAAAAAGGAAGACATTGTCTTGATCTTCAAGAAAATATCAAAAACTAACTTGGAACTAGATCCATGGACTCATTTCATTCATGATATGAAGGGGATTTTCAGCCTTGGCAGAGGAATGGAGTCTTGAGGTGCTTTTGTTTAGCACTCCATTTCTATTAGCTCAAATTCCAGTAGAACCAATCCTGACCCCCTCCTAACAAAAACAGACTAACGAATAAAAAATAAATTTACTGAGGTAATTTGGGGTATTAACAGAGTATAAGTTAAAAGTGGCAGGTTATAAAGGCCACATTATAAATGTGCTTGGATGTCATCCTGGACATTGCTAGTCAGCTTGTAGCCAAGCAGCTGATGAATGTCCCAGTGACGGTGAGTCATAAATAAAGTAGCTGATAACAAGCTAATTCAAGCATGACTTCAATACAACACTGAACACCCAGTTTCTAAATTTATTTATGTGTCAAGTATCCTCAGTTACAATAAATAAATATTAGAAGACTCACTGTTTGTCTAAGGACAATTTAATAAAAGATCAGACTTTGATCTGCTGGAAGACTTCATGCAGCACGAGACTATTTAAAAAGGCACAGCTTTTTAATACAACTAGAAAGTCAACTCTGATTTGTTACTCAGCATGTAAACGACAACAACACCACCAACAACCACTTCTTACATCTTATCATACATGATCCTTTTATTTATTATATAAAATAAACTTAAGACCAACAGTAGACCCTGCTCTAGTTCTGATGACAAGGCTTTCACCATTCAGGCAGGAAATGTGAATGATGCTAAATTCAAAAAGCATTTCAATGGAGTTTCCATAATTCAGTGAATTACCACTTCAAAAAAGCTGGTGGGGCAGGACATAAAGTGATGAAGGAACTGCTGAAGAGAGTTCAGAAGTTCAAACATACTGTCTGCATAAATTTGAACCATCACGAAGGTCCCCCTCACAGTCCTGCTGTCTTCAGAACAGGAAGCAGGGTGTTCATGTGTCACAGTTGTAATGTGTCTGGTGCATGTTCTGTTCAACTGATTAATAACACGCTGTTCTTATGGGAAGAAAAATTATGGCATTGTGATATAATTTAACATTTTTCTTGCATGCTGAATTAGTTAAAAAGCTTGAAATTAATAAAATAAATGACTTGAAAGAGTTGTGTATTCAGATAAAACTCCCATCACAACTAGATGAAACTATACGTGTTGGAAATCTAGCTGTCAAAAAATTGATGTTTCAGTTCTGCTACATTTATGTTGTATAATATTTGGTTGAATTGGAGTTGAGAAATTTTACAGCATGTTCAATAATATGAGTGTATGACTTTCTTTTTTTTTTTGTAGGTGAAAGTAAAATTGTCTGGACATAACAAAAAAGAATACTCATTGTGTTTCAAAATTCAAAATTCTCCCAAGATGAATAAAGCTCAAAGTTTTTTGCCAGCTTTGTAACAAATCATTCACCAAATTAAGGGATTTTTTCATAGGTCAAAAAGTGTTTAAGATGGTCTAAGTACCCTAAGTGCTAATACTTAACCCAGAATATGTGATTTTAGGCTTCTAAAAACTGATCAAAGTTTTGGCAATCAGGGGACAAAATATAAAAATTTTAACTGTCACATCTCAAAATTTGCAGTACTTTTATTGTGCATTAAACATTTTTGGTTTTCTCCAGAACACATGGTCAGGTTTTGGGTTAGGGTTATGATCATTGATGACTTAGGTCTTCATTATACTTTCCATGTTCACGAGTCCGCTAGGGTCCACTTGAATCCAAGTTATGTCAATTTTGTCATTAGGCGGTGAGCCCAAGGGTCCGGGAACATGTGCACACGCCCGCCAATTTTTTGCGACTGCGAGGATTACGTTACAATGCATTACATTGTCCTGTCTCCCTCTGCTCTCTTCTGTTTCCCCTCATCCCCAACCGGTCACAGCAGATGGCTGCCCCTCCCTGAGCCTGGTTCTGCCGGAGGTTTCTTCCTGTTAAAAGGGAGTTTTTCCTTCCCACTGTTGCCAAGTGCTTGCTCATAGGGGGTCATCTGATTGTTGGGGTTTTCTGTCTAATATTGTAGGGTCTTTACCCTAAAATATAAAGCGCCTTGAGGTGACTGTTGTTGTGATTTGGCGCTATATAAATAAAATTGAATTGAACTGAATTGAATTGAATCAACTGCGCATGCACACTAGGCAGGTGACTTCAAGTATAACAGGAATGACTACTCAACAGTCGTGTCTCCAGCTGTCCATGTCCATAGAGTATAATCAAGGCTTTAGATCTCACAGGGCTAAACACTCGTGGCACTTTTGAAGGAAAAGGATGCAGGCTATAATAACCATCTGCTGGTTATGGAATACCATAAATACTTTTCTATACAAGGCAAAATTATTATTATTTTTTAAATGTATTAATTTATTTTCATTTGGAACCAGCATCCGAGTTCTCGTACATGCCTTGTGCATAATTTAGTTTTCTGTCACATGGACATATACAGTATTTTCTGTATTTACAACAATACAAAATTTTACAAAATATGTCCCCCTTAAGTGCAGCACAGTGGTGCAGTGGTTAGCACTGTCATAGCAGCTGGGGCTTTTCTGTATGGAGTTCTCCATCTGTCTGAGTGGGTTCTCTCCTGGTACTCTGGCTTCCTCCCACAGTCCAGAAAAACGCATGTTAGGTTAATTGGAGAGTCTAAATTGGCCGTGAGTGTGAATGGTTGTCTGTCTCTCTGCGTTAGCCCTGTAATGGACCGGTGACCTGTCCAGGGTATACCTTGTCTCTCGCCCAGTGACAGCTGGGAGAGCCCCCCCCCCCCCCCCCCCCCCCCCCCCCCCCCCCCCCCCGAGAAC
>VUQI01027788.1:55421-67587 GCA_015106735.1 Paratilapia polleni
TGGGGGGGGGGCGCCCCCCCCCCCCCCCCCCCCACAGGATGCTGTGATGAGGTACATTAATGTTCAGAATATTATCAAACACAGTTTACAGCGTTTACAAGTTCAATGCCTATACAGTAGCCACTAAGCCTCTTGGTACTTGTATGATTTTCACAAGTTGCCTGTTGATGTTGATATCATAAATTCCTCTGTGACTAATACAACTGTAATCTTTTGTTTGTGGGTTTCCTTCTTTTTCTTTTTTCTTTTTTTTTGCAGCACTGTCAGGCATTTTGTAGCTACAAAGACAGCACTTCTCAATGACCATGAATCACAAAGTGAATGATTTGCAGAGTTGTACAATGACAACATTTCATTGTTGAATGGGTTGCCAAATCATATTTTTAGTGTTTAGAAAGGATCTATGAAATATCCATCAGCAGCAACAGGAGCAGAACTGGTCATAAAACACAGCACTGATTGGGATGCATTACACTTTGACAGAGTGACAGGGCTTATTTTTCAGATTCATTCCATATATTTAACTATACAACTTCAGAAGACACATCTGGTGCCTCCAATTCTACATCCAATAATCTCAACATGCTTACTGTAAAGAATCAGCTCTAGGCTTCAATCACCAACCAATGAGTGACATCAAAGAGGCTACATCTACCTCGGTCTGTGTGGAAAACATGATAACAGCTAACTCCGTCCACTTAGAAACCTTACACTAGATATCAAGTAAGTTGGGCTTTATGTACTACGGGGCTGTTTTAAATGTTTAAATAATAAAAACCAACTATAGGTGTTTGTATTTAAGTGGAGTATAAGAAGCACATGCTAATGTTTAAGGTTTGGGGATTTTGATCTGATGCACTGCAGTATGTGTAGTAACCAGCTAGTGCTAAAATTATACATTTTCATTCTGCACTGAATGAGTTTAAATCTTTATATCTGAGGATGCATTAATAAGGCTTATCAGATATTCAGAATAGCCAGTCTGTGTCCATCCTTTTAAGTATGTAGCCTCTGTGTTTCGGTATGAACTCTGGTGCTGGTGGTGGTGACAAGTGGGCTGCTCATTTGGGCTTTCCTTCTAGCATGCCCATATATTTGTACAAGCACAGATATCCAGTGCATTGGGAAACTGATTGGCAAGTTGAAGGGGACCCTGCATCTCAGTGGACTCAAGATGGCTGGTAGAGAGTGAGTGTCTGATAAAGGACAGAGAGTAATGTGAGAATGCCCAAGGAGATATATAGCATTTCACATTATGAGATGCAACAGACTTCAATTTAATGGAAACAAAGAAAAATCAATAAAGAATTGTACCTTTCACCTGGATTCACTTGGTCAGTCTATTTAGATTAGATGTAAATTTTATGATCCCCGTGGTGAGATCAGGTCATTCCTGCAGCAGAGAGTGCATCATGAACATGCAGCTGGTTGTAAAATTGCACTGTGTACCCCTGTGCAAAAAAGTGTGCTAGTCAGGGATGAAGAGAAGAATATTTATCTTCTCACTGATGCTCATGTATTTTTTAATCATAAGGTTTGGTTTTCTTCATCTTCAAGGCTCCACACTGCAAAACTCAATGAATTCTCAATTCAGCTGAAAGCAAAGAAACTACAAAATTGAAACTGCATGAATTTTCAGCAGTAGAAATAATCTGCTGAAACACAACATGTCCTTTTTTTAGAATTACAAAATTAGGTAAAAAGTCTTTCTTGTGCTGTTGAGAACTATTTAAGGAAATGTTAAATTTTAACAAGGATCAGCATTACCATTTTAAAGAACCACATTTTCACATTTTAGTTAACAATAATCAAGGGTTCATTGACTGTACATCTGCAGGTTTTTTGACATATGAGCTGCTTGGAAAGTCATCCGATACCAAAAATAAAGATCATCACACAGAGCCATTAATACTATGAGAATGGGTGGCATTTTAAAGAGAAAAATACACACTTTTTCAAAGCCAGCCTGTGCAATTTTTGACATAAGGCAATGTCCTTTTTTATAAAAAAAAATAAATAAACACAAGTCTGCTTATTTCTGTTCAGTTTGTTGATTTGGATTTGTTTGTATTGAAATGAGTGCTAATGTTAGCAAACTTTAGACAGAGATTCATTCCTGACCTCGAGAAAAGATGTGATATGATAAGAATTCACTTATTTATTCCAACAGACCAGGTCAAAAGCTTCAAACTGAGTGAACCATGAATTTAGAAGTTTTACCACAAATAAATCAGATAGATACTGGTATATATCCATACATATGTTGAAAACTGGTTAAAAAGTAAAAGGCTAAAAGCTATCTTTTCAGATCGTTGAAAAGACATCTAGAAAAAGACATCCTCTGAAGTCAAAATTTGTTTGAAAGGACATCACATCCTCCTCAACACTTGCAAATGTGCAAATGTCTTGCTGTGAGGCAACATTACTTATCACTGCACCACTGCGTTGCCCTGGCAGGAGGGGAACAATAAGTTTTGACTGACCAGAGGCCCCTACAAAGCTTCGGACAAGAATTTAATTTACATAAAGATGTAAATAAATGGCATTCTGGTAATATTAAAATGTGTACCTGGAGTGAACATTGTTTGGCTGACCTAATCCTTTTCACACCCACTTAAAATGTCTATTAAACTTTCACTTTTGAACCAAATTTGATTTGATTTTAGTCTTGATGGTTATTCACCATTTAGACGTCTTTTAGATCTCTAATCAACAGAAAATTGTTCATGGGTAAATATGCAATGCAAATCTTTGTAATAGACTTAAAAAGATGACTTTCCACCTTTCATTTTGCAAACGAATTCAGGCATAATGAAACATCTTTTTTAAGGCCGTGACTGGCCGATCAGTTTTAGCCCAGAAAACAACGTGCGTGGATGTCTGGTGCTTGTTGTGTAGTGGGCATGGCATCTTACTGCACCTGGTTCTCACTTTCATTCTGTTTCTAAAAAGGGTTGTCTGGATAATGCCATCTAATCATGAGTCTTTGGTAATAAGAGGCACCCTAATTACTTTGATTCAGCTGAGATTTTGATCAAATCTCAATATGCAAATTAGGCACTAGGTAGAGCTAGCAGCACTGTCAACAAATATGGCACATCTTCCTTTGGTTTCATAGTCTTACCATTTTTTTTACACCATAGAGGGTATTAACTGTAAATTTTATCAGAGCTTGCAGTTAGTTTTTGTCCACTTATAAAGCATTATGTGAAGCACTAAGATTGTGTACTGTTCTGACCTGGTTTTGTATGAATCTAAGACAAACAGAAAGCATAAAAAACCTATAATTCCAAGATTTAAAGCAAACTCCCAAAATAATAATAATAATAATAATAAAATAATAATAATAATAATCAAGGTCACCTTACACGAGCTAAAAATAACAATATAACAATAAACAAGAAAATCTCAAAATCAATAAAACAAGTTTATAGTATATAAAATCATTAACAGCAGAGGATTCGTGTGACAGATGGATAACGATCAGACTAAGTATGCCATCTTAAAGAGGTGCATTTTGAGACGGGATTTGAAAGTGGAGAGAGTCAATGTCATGGATGTCTGGTGGGAGGGAGTTCCAGAGGCAGGGGCAGAGCAACTGAAGGCTCTAGACCCCATGGTATTTAAATGGGCAGATGGTACAGTAAGGTGGATAGAAGAAGACCTGAGAATACGAATGGGTCTGTTGATATGCAGATGTTCAGGGAGGTACTGCGGAGTGAGGTTATGGATTGCCTTAAAGGTGAGCTGCAGAATCTTGAAATTGGTACAACATTTAACTGGGAGGCAGTGAAGCTGGTAATGACAGGCAGGATGTGACTAATGGAGGGAGTTCTGGTGATGACGCGAGCAGCAGAGTTCTGGACTAGTTGAATTTTATGGATAGACTTGACAGTAAGACCAAAGACAAGGGAGTTACAATAATCAATGTGGGATGTAACAAAGGTGTGAATGAGGGTGGTGGTACTACGGGATGCGAGAGATGAACGGAGGAGATTAATATTGGTAACAAGTATGGAAGTATGAGGACCAACTGACATTACTGATGTGAGCTTAAAATGAAAGTGTGCTGTCAAAGACTCTTAACCTGAGAGGAAGGGAAAAACTGTGGAGCTGTCAATGGGAAGGGAAAAGCTGTTAAGTCCTGACAAAGTGGATTTGGTGCCAATGAGGAGAACCTCGGTTTTATCACCGTTCAATCTGAGAAAGTTGCTGGAGAACCAGGATTTGATTTCCTGGAGGCACACACAGAAGGAGGTTTTTGGGAGAGCAGAGGTAGGTTTGGTGGACAGGTAGAGTTGGGTGTCATCTGCATAGCAGCAGAAATTGATATTAAATTTACAGAAGATATAGCTAAGAGGAAGTAGACAGATAATAAATAGGAAAGGTCCCAGGACAGATCCCTGGGGTACACTGGTAGTAACTGTAAATGGCTGGGAATTGAAATTTTTGAATTGAATGAACTGAGTGCGGTCAGAGAAATAGGATTTAAGGCAGTTCAAGGGTGTGTCAGTGATTCCAATAGAGGCTAGTCTGTAAAGAAGGATGTTGTGAGATACAGTGTTGCAAGGCTACACTCAGATCAATCAGGTTGAGAATGGTTAACAGTCAGATGCAACATATCTAACAGCATCCTCAGATTTAATTTTTTGGACCTACAGAAGCCCTGTTTGAGTCCCACAGCCAGTGAACACCTAAAATTTAAAAGCTGTCTGCTCGGGTCGTACCTGCGTGGCTCGTCCCTCCACCCCTGCGGCCGGATGGCAAACAAAGCCTTTGGAAGCCCCTCCAGACCCAACCCGGCGAGGGCCGGTCCCACAGCAAACCACATATGGCTGGGCCCGGCCTGACCCGCTGCCCAAGCTGCCCGGAAAATAAGCTCAGCCTCTTCTAGGGAGCAGTACAGGAGACGGACCTGGAAGAGAAGAAGAAAAAAAGGACAACAGTTACTGCAGGGAGTGGATGAGGAGTAGACATATTGATAAAAAAAAGAGGGTAACAAGAAAGGGGAAGAAAGAACAGAAGCTACAGTGCAAGAGAGAAGAGAGAAGAGGCTAAAGAGGATTTTTCATCCTCCCCATTTCTTGCTGCGTGGTCCCATAATACCCTTTCATGCTTTCTTTACAATAATAGATTATATTCAAATATAAATCAATACACTTGGTGCACTTATACACTAATACTTCACTTTTTTTTTTTTCCTCCACAACACAGTGAACTGCACTTGAAAAATTATGCCTCTTGGTCTGGTTGCATTTTCCCTTCATACATTATTAAAAAGGGGGAATGGAGGGGGGGAGCAACATTAAAAAGACAAAGTGAGAGCAAGAAAACATGGAACTCGAGGAGTGAGACAGAGGATAGCAGCTGTGTGTGTGTGAGTGTGTGTGTGGTTGATGAGAGCACTTCAGATGATTACTCAGGAAGCACTTTTGGAAAATTTGCACCACAGTTTTGTAAGACAATTGAAGAGGTTATAAAACTGAAATTAGCCAAAACCAAAATGTGAAATGCTTTATTAACACACAGTGATAGCAGCAGGCGTGTACTGTGTGGATCCTGCCACATGCTGCACATTCACCGCCGAGGATGGCAAGATGACGCCGATCCCTCCTACTCAGCTGACAGCGAATGGGATCAAAGTCGGCATGAGGTCCATGCTCACACTCAGTCCCTGTCAATCACATCCTCCGAGCAGTCAGCATATATTTAGCACTCTTATGACATCCGCAAGTCTTGAGCTTGAAGTTTGTCACTCTATACGTTTGAAATTTAAAAACGTTCTCCTCCTCTGATTTTTGGAGGAAAAAGCTGACTTCCCTGCTTGCTGCCATCCCTCAGAAAGAGTTGTAATTTGTTATAATTTTCTCCCATCAATCACTTTGTTAGCACAGGTAACTCATTTTTCAAACATTGGGCATCTCATTTTGGAAGAGAACATTTCATTTAGATCCCTGTGGGTCGTCATATTTTATCGTGACAGAGCTTAACCGCATCAACATCCAGGTCAAAATGAAAGAAGTCTCCTTCGAAAATAGTGAATATACTCACACAGAAAACATATAATTTAGTAGAGAACCTATTTAGATATATAATTATTTGTGTTAGACCAAGTATCATGGTGTTTTAACAGGTAAATATTAAGTTCACAATGAAAAGATTCACATTTTACTCTTGATAACTACATATAAACTAGGGTAAATGCTTTTTATATCAGGAGTGATCAGGTTTTTTTGGCAGTGCTGGTAATTACTACACAACTTACCTACATACCTAATAATCTCAACAGCCAATGTCCAAGTGTCCATAATAAAAACAGCTTTCATATACCTTAGCAGGGCTAACTAGATCACTATGCACTTTTATTTAATGTTAAAGGGGTAACTTATACAGACAACCCCTTCTGTTATATAAACAATTTTAGCATCTTTCAGCTCATTGTTTTGGCTTTTTGGTTGACCTATTTGTTGTTTTGTTCGCTCTTATCAGTTTTTTCTTTTTTACCCAAAAAAAGTTCAGATATAGCTACTATACACTGTGTGTTATTTGGTATAAGGCATTTAGTTGCATTTAGTTAGCAACAACACTCTAAGGATATAAGTACTGGACCACCTGCACATTACATCTGCAGGAGCTGCTCGGCCATGGAAAACCCATGCCATGGAGCTCCGAGCGCACAGTTCTTGTGCTGATGTTAACGCCAGAGGAGGTTTGGAGCTCTGCAGTTATCGAGTCCGCCAAGTGTTGGCAACTTTATATGCATTGTGTGCCTCAGCACTCTGCGACCCCGCTCTGTGACTTTATGTGGTCTGCCACTTTGTGGCTGAGTTGCTGTGGTTAATAAATGCTTCCACTTTACAATAATACCACTTACAGTTGATTGTGGAATATCTAAGAGGGAAGAAATTTCACAAACTGACTTGATATAATGATGGCATCCTATTACAGTACCACGCTCTATATCAGTAGCATGCTCAAATTCAGTGAGCTCTTTCAGTGAACTCCATTTTTCACAAATGTTTGTTAAAGGCAGACTGCATGGCGAGGTGCTTGATTTTATACACCTGTGGCAATGGGACTGAAAACACCTGAATTCAAGAACAGGTGTGCCCCAATACTTTTGTCCATGTAGTGTAGCTTGAACAACGTGGAGTTTTTAACTGCTAACCTGGATAGCTCCCTCAAAGGTTAGCAGAAACCACAAAAACACTTTCAATTTGCCAATTAATAGGCATTATTTAATATTAATCAGGTGTAACTAGAAAATTGTTTGGCACGTCAGCATTGGTTTCATTTTTCAGCCCAGGAGGTTGCCGCTTGGTTGTCAAAAACCACAGTTTCTGAAGTGCCCACTCCAAAAGTAAGTATAGACTTCCATGTTACAACCCACCTGACCAACATCCGAGATTTTGTTAACATGTTTACAACCTGGTGCAAAAAGCAGTTTTGGTCTCTATAGCCAATTTTTCCCTTTCATATCACCTGCAAAACTTTGCAACAGCTAGTAGCCGTCTGCTACTCTGCTTAAAGTCACTGAACTCGACCTCTTGACCATATCTGTGGTGTTGGTTAAAAAGAAAAACATACCAACAGTGAAACATGGTGGTGGTAGTGCGTGGGTCTGGGGCTGCTTTGCTTACCTGGATGACTGGCCTTACTAACAGAACCACGAATTCTGCTCTTTACCAGAAAATCCTGAAGGAGAGTGTCCACTCATCAGTTCATGCCCTGAAGCTAAAGTGCACTTGGGTTATGTGGCAGGACAACGATCCAAAACACACCAGCAAGTCCACCTCTGAATGGCTCAAAAAAAAAAACAAAATTAAGGTTTTGGTGTGGCCTAGTCAGTGTCTGGACTTAAATCCGAGTGAGATACTTTGGCATGACCTTAAACAGGCTGTTCATGCTTGAAAGCTCTCCAGTATGGCTCAATTAAAACAATTCTGCAAAGAAGTGTGGGCCAAAATTCCTCCTTGGCGATGTGAAAGACTCATTGCCAGTTATCACAAATGCTTGATTGCAGTCCTTGCTGCCAAGGGTGGCACAACCAGTTATTAGGTTTAGGGGGCATGTACTTTTTCACAGAGGGCCATGTAGGTTTCGATAGCTTTTGTCCTTTAATAAATGAAATCGTCATTTAAAAACTGCGTTTTGTATTTACTCAGGTTATCTTTGTCTAATATTAAAATTTGTTTGATGATCTGAAACATGCAAGTTTGACAAAAAACTAAGAAATCAGGAAGGGGGCAAATACTTTTTCACTGCCCTTTACTTTTTTTTTATTTTTTTTATTTTAGTTACTTTTGCTGCTTTAACATACCAAGCACTCAGCAATATGGCTTCATAGTTTAGTTAGAGGGAGAAATGCTGCAGTTTGCCACTTATCAAAGGGTATATTTGTCCAGCAGCTGTGAAATGAGCACACTGGTATAGTGTGGGGTTGTGGGAGAACAAATGCTGATTTGTGATTTAATTTCTTTTTGAATTCTCTGTTTTCTTTATCAAATTTCACTGCAAACATCAAGAACTACATCTGTCAACCTCTAGGCATTGAACTGAATTTAACTTACTTTAAAACTTTTTTGTTACTGAAATATGTCTTCAAAACTCTTAAGTAACAAATGTTAATATTGTCTGATCGAATTCACAATCTTGTTCCCTCGATCTCTGCTTGTCTCCAATTTAAATCACACACATAAAATGTACAAGTAAATCTATATCCATAATGTAATAAGTGATGAATGGTCCAGTCAAGATTGATTTGTATTCCAGTGCCTCTGCAGAATTCCTCCACCCTGGATACTCAGGAGATGGTCTGCGTTGTGCTGTAACACAACTGAAATTCTGAATGAAAAGTTAAAAATAGCTTTGCACAAGTTTCTGTTGGTGCACTGCTTGGTTTGTCACGCATTTGTCCTTCTTTAATGATTAGGCATGCAGAAAAAAAACAGCATGCCTGCTGTCTTAGTTACCAGTCACAACACTGAGATACAAATCCTCATCTTATGCCTGTGTTATGTTAATTGGCAAAGGCACGCTTTGAGGTGAAATAAATGGACCGTGCAGCACTACAGCCTCCCCCCCAGCTTCAGAGATCATGCAAAAAAAGAGACTTAAGATTAATCATTTTGCATTAGCTCCAACAGAGGCTTGTCAGGTCGCTGAGGTATATTTATGTTTGCCAGGGCGGAGGAATTCTGCAGAGGCACTGGAAGCTAATTTTAATTTCAGGTGTAAATGATATACAGATTGTTCACATCCCGATACCCTCTGCTTATGACACATGTTAATGTATGAAGAGAGAAACAGCAAGGGAAAATAAGCCGAAGAAAAACAAAAAGAGAGACGAGGAGATGGGAAGAGCAGTAGCGAAATCCTCAGTGGGAATATGTTCTGTATGAATTATCACAGTAAAGATTAACCTAATTGAATCAATAATTCAAATATCACGTGTTTGTGTACGTGAGTAGGGGTTTTTACCATACACAGTGTACTTCCATTTTGTAAATACTGTTCATTACTAAAACTGAACTACAAAACCAAAACAAATACACTAAGAGACAGTAACCTTTTGGATATCCACCAAAGGGTGGAGCATCATGGGAGGATTATGCAATTCCCACTTGCAGCATTTGGAAACAGTACAGTGATGGCAGCGATAAGGTCTGAGCAACGCTGAACATTAGCAAGTATTATAATACAGTGGAGAATGAATTACTGTACAGTCTGTTGGCATAAGACCTGAAAACCTGAAGAACCTGCTAGAAATGCTACATGCAAATCCAGAATTTTCAGCCTTACTTTGACTTGGGATATAACAGAACTGTGTGGTTTGACAGGGTTTAAATGCACAAAAATAGACAAAAGTATTTTTCCTTCTCTTTATCCAATGACACCATGCCCCATTTAATAGAGCATCATATGCAAAAGGAAACTTTGGTACTATGTCTCTAATCCCAAGTAGACTGAGGCGCATTAGAATATACTTCTGGTACAATAAGAGAACAAGTCATTTGCACCAAGAATCAAAAAGAAGAGGTGACAGAAAAAAAAAAACATATAAATGAGATGAACATTTACACTGGGCTACTTCTAAAACAAAACCCCTTGAAAGACAGTAAATGCAACAACAGTAAGATACTTTTTCAAGGACATGCACTCACATATTTTTTATTGAAAATAAAAAAAATTAGATAGATGATACTGACCCTGAGACTACAGAACAAAATACCCAGAGGGCAAAATTTCAGTGAAGTGAAAAAAAAAAAAAGAAAGAAAGCATGTCCTTGGAGATAATCCAAAAACGTCCCATTACTGCCCATTTTATATTTACCATTGTCGGAGTGGAAGTGACCATTTTAGTGAGGAAGTGGGGAAAGGGGCTGGGGGGAGTGGGTGAGGAGGGGAGGGGGTTTTGATGACTGACAAATGAATTATGAATTTTAGCACTAGTGCGCTGAGGTAGTTTGAAGTGCCGAGTGATATGTCTGAACTTTTGAAAACAGACATCTGCAGTAAATCTTGTCACCTGTAGCAGGTTTAAGCTTTTAAACTACCTTTAAATCAGCAGAAACAACAAGAGAAAGATGCCAAGCTTAAAATGAATGGCAGTCAATGACAGTGGGACATAATCATGTCAGAGTACTGTCAGTCAGTTTCACTTTGACTCTTCATTTCATCTCCGGCGACACTTACCAGGTGTCACCGGATATAAAAACATTTCAATGCATTTGCTTTGAAAGCCACTGACAAGCATCTTGACACTTTATTTCAAGCCTGGATCCAGATTTTCAAAACGCCTTCTGCCATTTCTAAAAATATCCTTCAACTATACAGTCTCATCTCCTCAAACAGACAAATAAATAAATAAAATAACTCAAAATATGTACATGTGGACATCTAAAGCCCATTCACTACTTTGCTGTTCAAAATTTCATATCACTTTCATTAGATTACATCATGTTCACTCATGTTCACCCTTTTTCTTTGGTCCACTCACCCCCCCTTATATTTCTTTCTCCCTTTGATGGACTTTATTTTGACAAAGGTCATTGAAGGTGACAGCAGTACAAAGATGAGAGCAAGGAATGAATATGTATAAACTGGGTACAGTGAAAGACGAGGGTTGGAAGGAAGGCAGGAAGAAAGATGATCCTGCGATGAACAGAAGCTAATTCTCCCCTATCAGATATGTTAGACCACAGCTAAGGTCACCTCAGAAGACATCTATTTTGCTTTTTCTATCCTTTTCTTCAATTATGTTTAACAGTTTCTTCATTGGCGGCCTGTTTATGTTGTTTACGGTTAGAAACAGTTTTCTGGCAAAACATCATTCTACAGTCTAATTTCTCAAATCTATTTCAAGCTGTATTAAGTTTGCTAACCAAGACCCAAGAGGTTTATAATATTTAGCCTAATATGTTACAGTAGTTTCTCCAAACGAAAGACATAAGAACCTGGAAATAGTGCCTGCAGTGAGTTTTGTGCTTAATGAGTCTTTGAGTAAAACTGTAGCCATGCAGAAGTTAGCAAAGCACTGAACCCGGCTGCAAAATGAGTAATGCAGAGCTGCAATAGCTAAAGGTTGTGGTTACACTACAAAGCTCCAGTGTGTCTGTGATGGTGTGTGGGTGGGTGTGAGTGGACCCCCAGGATATCAGTGTAAATGAATAGCATGTCCTCAGCCGACCCTAAATAAGGCTCTTACTGTAAGTGAAGGGCCAATTTTAAACAGCTCAATGCTTTAGCTTTCTTCAAAATTTTCAAAGAACTAACTTTTAGTCCAGTGTTTCAACAATATACCGATCTGAAAAAAGCTGATTAATCTGGTTTTGTGTTTTTAGAATGTAACTGATGTTAAATTTCCTGCCACAGCTTATAGAAGAAAACTCGATTTTACACTTGAAATAAGCAACCTTTCACAAGTCTATTTACATAAAGTATCACCTGTTATTGTGGTGTCAGTGGCTGACTGTGGTACTGGCTATTAACATGAAGCCTAACATTTCTGATTCTAATTGATAAAAAAGCCCAAACACAAGAAAAATGTTCCATGTAAACACCTCAATCAGAATAAACCATCCCAAACTGAGAGGTGTGGTTTAAACCATTATATAAACTGAAAAGAAGAAAGATTCAACCTGTACATTATTCATCCTGATTACTT
>VUQI01027788.1:69442-99101 GCA_015106735.1 Paratilapia polleni
GACATAAATACATCTGGGGATTCAGTAGGGAGATAACGATAATTTTTTTGTTTGTTTTTTTTTAAATATGGACAAAGACAACCTGTAGCATATTACAGATTGTAGTCTCTTGCAAGTTATCCTAACCAATTAACATGATAGCCAGAGCTATTAAAATGAAATATAAGTTGTTGTTAAAGGTAAGTATAATAAACAACATTCATCTGAATTCACAGAACTGACTGTCAATTAATAAAGCTCTAATCTTACAGCTTTAAAAGGCGCATTCAGTCTCATGAGTCACATGATCGTGCTCAAAATGATATGTCTTTTAACCAGCATGTGAAACATAACTGACAAGTTAAAGGAAAAAGCTGAACTTTTGACCCCTACAGTAAGGATGCTGTATTTCATTTACACATTTTTGCTGGCATGGATTGGGGCCCACTAGTCATTTTAGAGGGAACGGCCACTGCAAATTAACACAAAACTGACTCATCACATTTATCCTGAATCATTTCTATCCTGATGATGATGCCCCTGATGAAAATGATGTCAGTCGTATACTGTGGCCTTCTCAGTGACCAGATCTCAACCCAACTGAACATTGGAGAGATTTTACGCCAAATATTAAATAGTGCTCTCCACTGGTGTTGTAGTATTGCCAAGACTTGGAATATTAATGCCAAGGAGCACTGAAGCTTTTCCAGTGGCACGTACTGGACAGCTTACTTAAGGGGTGCCCATACAGGAAGCACCCAGCAGTGGCTAGTAGAGACCATAGAAAGTCAGTGATATTCAGCGACTTCAAGTGAGCAAAATAACCCCTGGCGACGCAAAGTGGGTGGGTCCCTAGTTACACTTTTCTGTACTTCAAGGCGTGAGCCTGAACCGACTACCAATGAGGAGGATACCTTTGATTGACATATAACAGGGAGGTAAATAGATTAGAGGGTTACCTAGGTAACCAGAGCCTGGAATGTCTGCTAGTGAGTGGCCATCAGATACAAAGCAATGTGTGATGAGCAAATTGCTCCCTGTGTGGACACCCCTTTAGACACATGTTTTTTTTTTTTCTGAAATTTGTCATCTGCCTGTATAAATGTACACATCCAGTACTTATGGAGGTACATCATTCATTTGGAGTTGTGACTACGCCCACTCAGTGAATCTACATTTAATATTCACTCTGTTTAACTCTTACCATTTCTGGGTCTTTGCAGCCCAACAGCCTCTGGGAGTAAAAAAATTAAGCCAATGTCCTTGAGAAAAAAAGCTGGGGTTCTTCAAATGGCCAGTTTAAGATGGCTCCAAAATAAGTCAATATTATAGAGTATAAAAGATGGACGTAGCCAATGATTAGTGACCCGTTGTGAAGCCTCAAGCTATCTATCTTATCTGCCAACAATCAAACAAGTTGTTAGTCAATGAGCATACCCTGGATATTGCTCCTTTTTGACTTTAATAATGACCTTAATTTACAAAATTAATTTAACATTTTTGTCAAAATGACCTGAAACCAGCAATTGAGCCCATAAAGTCTTCAGAAAAGTGTTAACTGAGGTCCGAGAGCAAAGGAGCCAAGGGCCGTTTTCCCATAGACTTCTCTGGCTGCACAAAGAATTCTGGTTGTACAGAAGTCGCCCCGGTGGGCACCTTCAGGTGGATACAACAAGGCAGCTGTACCCAGCTACTGTATGCAAGGTTTCACCTACACTTGAGTCACCTAACTGGACTTTGACAGAGTTTGTGATGTTGATGCCTTTTGCAATATATTTAGTGCAATTGTCTGGTAAATAACAGCTTGCTTTGTGGTTAATTGTGCAGTCTGTCCAAGAAGTGTGTGCTCCAATTTCAGTGAAAAGTGATTCTAGCCTTTTTTTGCATGGTAATTAGCAGGTATCTGTGTCTATACAATGCAACTACACAGTCTATGCAAACCAAGCTAGCTAGCATCAGGAGATGACTTTACTCATTATCCTCTCGTCCAAATATGGTCATCGAGTTGAGCTAAAATGAAAGTTTTAAAGCTGGACTTCAACTAATGAGTGACAAGGCTATATCCATCATTTATATACAGTATATGGTCTCTCCCGACTCCTGAAGTCTCAAGCAGCGTCGTCTTAGTGCTGAGATAAGCAGGTACTGCACAGAGGGGTTTGGGGGCTTTTTTATAAAAGAAAACAAATGTGTGCTGCAGCAGAAAACATCCAAAATGGTAAATTATTGGACCAGATGAAAGTCTTTTTAGAGTCTCCTGAGAGCAGCTTGAGAACCAAAAGCAAAAAAAAAAAAAAAAATGCAATTCTGTATTTTTATCACTTATTTGATATCCTGATCAGCACTATAATAACAGTCCTAAAAAAATGTTGGTTTTTTGGGGGGGTTTTTTTGGCTGACAATGAATTGTGTTGCACATCCATTCTGACCACATTCTTACTTTCTGTCTTTCTACTTGCACAATTTCCTGATCCAAACACTAGAATCCAAGATAAAATCCACACTGCTTAACTGCCCTGGATGTAATTCAGGGATACCGGACTGGATAAATACTGTAAGTGTGTAAAAGTGAGCGAATTGATACAGTAGCTGTCTAAGCAAGTTCTTTCTGTTCTCTTGCAGCTTAGCCCTTCTCTGTGTGTGTGAGACTGACTTTAGTCTTAATAAGAGGGGAGCACTCAGAGGAATAAGACTGTCTGTCAAAAAAGTCCTTGGTTTCTGAATAAGGCTTTCAGTGTCAATGAAAGAAACAATGATGGCTGTCCTCTCTGCTTCTCCAGTCACATTTAATCTGGACAGATGAGCCACTCAGTGAAAGAGGAATTCATTTCTATTGACTTTTCGGCCATTTTATTTTTGTTAAAATGAGAACAAAGTATCAGGATGGAAAAATCCATATAAGTTGAAAGTTGGAATGAATGTGAGCTTAAACACTGAATTTATAGTAAAGGACTTATCATGACAGCATGCATATTCCAGTGCACTTATACTGTTCAAGGCTTTTATCGGTTTAGCTTGTACTAATCTTAGCTCTTTCTCAACATTAAACAAAGAGGCAGAGGGCATGTGTTTAAATTAATCATCAAGGCTCTGCATCTGCGGGTACATGTGGATGATCAAAGAGGAAACTTCAGGGCATATCTTTCCACCCTCCCATGTCGACAGGGCTCACCTAAGGTTGTGCTAAACTGAACTGGGTCAAATATCAAACCAGCAGCCTGATTTATGATGTAAGCTTGTCTGCTTTCCTTAACCCAGCTGAGAGTGGAGTATAACGAGAACGTGCTCTGAGTGAGCAGTTGGGTGGTGGTGCATGAAACAAAAATCAAAGTTTTTGTGTCCCCTTGGAAGCTGAAGCTAAAACAAAATTACATACTCAGTTTGCACTCTTGTAATTTAAACACTCACCAGAAACAATGAATGAGTGACGTTGTGTCCCAAGTCACAGCTGTAGAAGCACATGTGACACAAGGTTGATTAATTCTTAAAGCGTATTAGGAAATATGCCTGACTCAGCGTCCCGAAGGCAATTAAGAACTGATTAGAGTTCACTTATCAGACATTTCTCAAATGCAAAGCTATACTCTGGAGGCAAAAATACCCATTTGTTGTGTTAAACCTCAATTGGCAGGGTCAAATAATCGTAGCTTTTCTAGATAACATTTAAATCAGTCACAGTGGAAAAGGCAAGACATAGGCTGAATCCTAGTATACTGCTGGTAAACTGCAATATATTCTTGTTAAATTAGCCTTACTTATTTCCCAAGTTCCAACTAACCTGTAGCCTTCTAAGACAACAGCTGCTATCATGTAAACTAAATGTATGCTGTGTATTCTTTTAAAGGTTCTTTTTGATACACAGACAGTTTTTCATGTCATTTCATTCTTTTTCCACACAAAATGGAGTGATCAGAAAAAAATAAAGGAACACAATGCATGCAGTTTGTGCTACTATAACAGCAAAGATCTATTCAATGGTATTCCTCAACTACAGCCTAAAGTTTTGGATGTAAAATGTATTCTGTCAGCTGAGAATCTACATCACTCTTGCTGGTACTTCCAGCAGATTTTAAACTGAATTTATCAACATAACCTCCAGTGCAGGTAAGGTGTGCAGCTTAAGTTACAGTGATGATCCATCCATACATGCATACATTTTCTTAACTGCTTATCCAACTTAGTTTCCCAGGTGATATAGAGTAAAAGGCAGGGTACAACTTGGGCACGTCACCAGTCCATCACAGGGCTAACTATTTTAAAAGAAAATCACCTTTGTGATTCTCAGAACTTTAGGTTCAAAATAACCATCTAACCTGTTAATCTTAGTCGAGTGCTCACTGTTTCCAGTTAGCACTCAAGTAAAATACAAATAATCCACAACTTTCGTTCCCAGCTAGAGGTGTTAAATAGGTGGGCAATCAGCAAAAAATGCCAGCAAAGGACAGGCAAGAGCCAAAAAAGATTACTCATAAGGAGAGCTAACTAGAAAAATGAGAAAAAAAAAGAAAACAAATAGAAGCAACAAAAGAACATGGCTGGCTGCTTGATTACAGGAAGTAAAAGAAAATCTAGATCTGAATAAAGGGAAGCAGGGGGGTATATATGAGTGAGTGATTAGCTGATTGAGCATAGCTGTGTCATATAATTGACAGGAAACAGAACAAAGGGGGAAAAAAAGTATGATAAATTAAAGTGCAAGACAAATAAGAATTACATAGTAAAAAAAAGAAAGTCAGAATCACGACACTCTCCTGAGGATCAGTAAAGTCTCTTCTTATCTCATATTATCATCTGTCAGAGGTTTGCGCATAGAGAAGCTCCTCTTCTTTGATCGTCAAACCAGAGGTTTAAAAGCCTCAGGTCACAGAGTCTATAAATAAGATTATTTAAATGTAAAATACATAATAGACTTTGTAAGAACTAAGCATCCATACTTAAATTAGAGGCGTAAACACATGGAGTTGTGTTTATGCATTACAGTTGTGTTACGTATTATTATGCTGGCTCTGTAATAATTCTTCACCTTGTGCTACTTCAAAGCAATCTCACACCCTACTGTAAAGAAAGCTGCTTTTGATTATGAATGTGCTGACAGTTCAGTGCCAACATGAATGTGTATAATCAACTCTTACTGTCACTGAAGTTCACTGATGTAAAATTCACAATATCAACATCATACTGTCAAGATGATCCACTTAAAATAAATTGGCCCACTTATTAAACATCACACCTGCCGTACTAAACTGCTTTGTTAGCTTGAGCTACTTATCACTAATCACCGTCAGCAAACAATACCTTTTTGCCACACACAGATTAACTAGCTGGAGAGTGAACACCAATTAATTAGTCTACAATGAGCAAGCAAGAATCACTTTAAATAAGGTGACACAGCAGTCATCCTGACTAACAGATTCATGAATTTTGCCACTAAAACTGTGATCAACACATCAGTGCTGAAAAAAACATGCAGTTATTGCAATTACTAATCCACCGCTTCTCAGTTGTGTGATCGTGGACTGCATTATTACTCACGCAGTCTGCATGGTATAATGTCAAATTACCAACACATTTTTTCTTCACTGTGAAACCACTGATGCTGATGAGCTCGGCAGCAGCGACAAAACTCGAGCAGTTCTAACAGAAATGTATTTATCTCTTCATCTTCTTCATCATGCTTACTGATGAGGTCAGAGGAGCAGTTTTCTGAATTGTTTAGCATTTAGCTGCCTCCTACAAGAGACTCCAGTGCAACAGAAGTTACATATTTCTCACCCAGCGCTATTTTGTGCTACCGGAAGTATGACATACACCCCTCTGTTTCAGATACAGAGAGTTATAACCATATTACTCACAGGCCTAGATAATTTGTCAACTCCAAAGCTTTTTTAAGGAGAGTTATGAGCTTTGCTTCAAGTCTGTGCCAGCCCCATTTCTACAGTTTGCTGAGAACCAAGGTGGTGTAAAGACGTGAGGAAAAAAATTGTATATTTTTAATAACTTCTTGAATTCCATCTCTGACTCATTTACATAAAAGGTGCCATGCTGCTCTAATTTATATTCTTATATTAACAATCAATCAAACCACAATGTTTGCTATCCCTCACAGTGACAAACCCACAGAGAATGATCTTGACTCCACGGTACCACACATTATGTTTTTTAGCGCCTTTGTTTTGGTTTTACAAGACACAAATTTCTGGTTTAGTCTTGCTGTTTTTATTAAACTCATTTTCCACCACAGCAGGCAGCTGTCAAGAGTTCCAATAAACCTATTATACACCACCTGCCCAGCGCCAAACAGCAGACACAAAATCGGACTGGCGGTGCAAACTTAGTGGTTTTAGCAGCTAATGGTCCTGATATTTCCCGGGTCCTTGAGACAAAGTGGAGGGAATACATGATCGACATTCTTCAGGTGAAAACAAAACTACAAAATAATATTTAATTTAGTAATATTTAAATTTAGTTTTGAAGGCAATGTACTCTTTTTCTTGCCTGAAACTGCAAACTTGATTATGTATCAGAGTACATATTGGGTATCAGTTAAAAACTAATTTGCCAAGCCAATAATATAATTTTCATAAAGAAACAGCCCATTAGGAAACAGTTCTTATCCACTGTCAGATTGCAGTAGGCACGATTCTTCACCCACTTAATCAGAAGCAAAAGTAATAATGGACAAATCTGCCAGTAATTAAGTGATCATACATAATCTAAAAACAGTGTATCCAAAATTTGCAAGTAGTATTAGCCGTTACTGAACCATAAATATGCTTAAAGTTAATGGATAGGTTCTTGTTTTTTTACAAGTGAATTTTATAGCAATGGAAATATCAATATATTACTCTCTTTGCTTTTCTCTAGACCGTGTTTCACTGTTGAGCTACAATAGAAGGACTACAACAAAAAGAGAAACTTTGTACTGCTAAAAATGTAGATTTTGAGGTCATCCATTTGCTCCATGTCAGACTATAGAGGCTTCCTTTCCTTCCGATCAACAAGACACTGGTAGTTACAACCCATCACTTACACTAAAAGACCGGGAAGATATTTTAATGGACAGTATTTACAGAAGAAATAATTCCAGCAAGGAAGCATGATGGTTTCACCGTTCCTATGAGAGCAAAATGCTCAAAGTGTCAAAAATATGTGGAACAACCGATCTGTGGGCTATTCTTTCTTGTGGCTTGTGCCACTATTAGTCCTTCAGCCAACCATGGAGAAGACTAAAATTATAACATAGACAAAGCTGAATTGAAGCAGAGTGTTAAAAACAATGAAAAATGTCCACTGCAGCCACCGCCTTTGCTTTTTATGTTGCTTTTTTAAAATTTTTGATGTTTTTTTCATGCATATCCCCTTCATGGTGAACTCTGAAGTCGCTCCCTTTTCTGTTCAGACCCAACCAATCAGCATTCAACCTATGCATGGCATCATCTCCGTTGGGATACGAGCTGTTGGTTTTTTGAAGGACAAGCATGTGTGCATAGTTGCACACCCAAAACCCTTAATTCTATGTAGCCAATTACCTACACAAATAGACACAAAAGCACCACCATGAATCCCACTTTAGACTAACCTAAAACATTTTTTTCTGCTTTAGGGAAGATTGACTTCAGCTGGAGGGAATTTCCTTGTATAGTCACAGAAATAGCTGTGCTCTAAGCACAAAACCACTACACACCTGCTTGGGCTTTGTCTAACTTGGAAGAACTTCAACAAATCAGAAGGGACGGGGTGCTCAATACTGACATTTTGACACTGTGTCGAGCTTACGAAGTGCAGATGTTTCAAAACACTGCTCCTAAGTGTGGTTCAAAACACCCACATCACGCGACCAAGAGTAATTGAGGTTTTGGTGCGTTTCACCCCAGTTTCAACAGGTGGCTTACCTGCTGCTTCTAGGTTTGATTGACAGTGTGTAGGACAAACCTGATGACACAGCAAAGTCCCAGAAACCTTAAAGATCACCATCAGCAGCAGCAGGAGTGGCAGCAGCAACCACAGCACAGGACTCAAACAGTTTGTCTAATCTAAACTAAAGCATAGAGCAGCACTGGATAAAGTTTCCTTTAATAAAAACAGAATTCTGAAGTAAGAGAGGCCAAAGGGTTAAACAAACAGTAATCCAGAAGCACAGGGAGCCAAAAGAGGAATATAACACAACAGGGAGCACAGACAAAGAGGGAGACAGGACTATTTATACAAACTGTGCTGAACAGGGAGCACGAGACACAGGTAAGAGTGACCACACTGGTGAAGACAATCATGACGATTACAAAGGAGGAAGTTAAACTGGAATAGGGCATGAAAGTAAAGCAACCTTCAAAGTAAAACAGGACAAAACACAAATTCTAAACACAGAGTCCAGCAGAATCACGCTACACATGACAACAGAGACAGTGGAACAGGAAACGAGAAACAGAAAGGAACAGAAAGACGAGACAGAGGAACAGACAGGGACAACGCAGACTGACCTAAAACTACTACTAACGAAAATCGAAACATGAACGTATTTGTTTACAAACGAACACGGTGCCTACAAAAAGGGCATGTCTTAGCAGTCTTTTATTTCACTGGTGAAGCCTTCATTCACATGGGAAAGGTACTGGACTGACTCCAGTGTGTACATCACTCTATAAATTTTATCTCAAGAATGAAAAACTCTTGTCATTGAGTAGTTTCACAGTTTGTTTTGCCACAACAGCAAGGGGTTAAGGCAGTTGTTTGCAGAAGCCAGACGAGGGGCAGCCAATCAGAAGACAGTCAGCTTTTACGGAGGAGGGGTCTTAAAGAGACAGGAGGGAAAATGTCTTATAGGCCAAAAATAAAAATATGGAACTGGAAATGAGAATAACAGAAACCTTTAAACCTCACAAAGTTTCTGGATATAGACTGCATCACCTACCAGGTGTGAAAGGGGGAATTCAAACTTGTTTTATTGTTTTCATACACACCACTAAAACTGTGAAATTTTTCCTCGTCTTACTAAATATTTTTAACTTCTAATTTCCATTCAAAATACCAGAACTGTCACCTGACCTCCTTAGAATGGTCTGAGGAGGTCAGGGGGCACTTATTACTTGGCTTATTTCTTACAGTGTTTCATCTTCAAAGCGACAGACAGTCCTTGCTTTAACTCAAATGAAATTAAGAGGGTCGATGATGCAATGTTAGGTAATCTATTTTTACCTGTGGCTCTCGTCCCAGGCTGGCTCCTCCCCCAACAGCAACAATGGGAACCCCTGTCTGGGCAGAGACAAACTCCAGCATCGGGGCCAGAGGGGCACGGTTCGGCGGTGGCGGTCTTTCTTCCTCAAACACCAAACCCTGGAAGTAAAACAAAGGTTGCACAATGAAACATAGCACATCAGACATAAGGCATTGCATCAGCCTCATTGAGAAGCAATTTCATAACCATCTCACTAGAATTTTATTCATCAAAGCTGCAGCTTTTTTTATTCTTGTGCTCCAAACCCTGATAATAATTTAAAGACTGAACAAGTGAGGAGAACTTACAATAAGAACAATAAGTACCTTCAACGCTGTTTCACAAAATTCATGATAACACTTCTTCTAACGAAGACTGTATTTTCTTATCCTACTAACAAACTGAATCTCTCCAAAGACAATTAGAAATTTAATGAAGTCATGAAACATCCACCGGATGTTTTCAAAATGTGCTTTGCTTCTCTGCTTGCCAATCAGTGTTCACACAGATACAATCAGAGTTAAATCCCTGCAGTGGACCGGCATCCTGTCAGGACAATAGGGTGTGTTGTACCTGTGCAGCTCAAGCTGCTTCACACCACAGAAACAACAGATAAGCTCTTGGCTTATGGGCCACCTTAGCTCCTAAAGGGCTTACTAACAGGTGTGGCTGTTGAATGCAAGTTTTTTTTTTGTTAATACGTATCCTGTTAACAGTGCTTTTTGTGAATACCTTTCTAGAAAGACCTGTCACGTGTTAATAAAATCATGAAAAATGCATGAACTTCTGGTGAGGCTATTACTTTACATAATAATATGAGGTGGAGCTATTGTGATTTGAGGTTGGCTTGATGACTTAACGCTTGTTTTCTTGTAGCGATTCAGGGGAGTAAATTGAAGTTAAGTGTAGATGACAGCTCAATTCTCAAAGGGAAGCATTTGATATGCAAGTGGCTTATAAACAGGACCTGGAGATAAGGTGGCAAGTGTTATTTAAGAGTTAATATCATACTTGATCGAAAATATTAATAACAAGACCCTTCACTCTTCTGACATGAAAACAAATAGAGAGAGAGACAGCAAGAGACAGACTGGATACATGCATAATGTATTTTTCTATTGATGAATGGATGGATTACTAAATGGCTGAGTAAATAAATCAACAGTATAGTATGCAGCATTTTTATTACCTCTCTGTATGGTCACAAGCAGCTCTCAAGTTGCAAACTCAGATCTGCTCCCATCCACAAGAGTCATACTATGAATGAATGAGTGAATAGATGAACAGTGAACATGGATGAATAAAAGAAAACACAACTGAAAGCACAAAACACCAAACCATGGCACTGTCCTAATAACCTAACAGAGTTAATGCATTTCTTAGCTAGAAAACTCTGTCTCTCTGTAACATTTCACAATAAGGGCACCTGAATTATCATAAATTCATACATGGCTCCATGCATGAAAAAGCATTAATTGATTAATTTAAAGCCACATGAACTATCAGGAACATATATGAATGAAGAGTATCTCAGGCATGCTTTCTGACAAAGTCATGGCCGCTTCACATGGCGACTGGCCAGCTGTGCAGATGTGAGTAATTCTGCAGGATTTGTAGTTCTGTTTTTATTCTTCATGTAACACCTTTTTTCACAGTGCATCACCGTGACCAACTGGTAAGTTCAATTAAATGAATCCTCATTGAATCTAATAGTTTTAATCATGAAAGCTTCAGTGATACAGAATCCTTTGTACATAATACAGATGATTATCATACTATTGAAGAACCATCCTAAAACCGATTAAGGGTACCCAGATTACATTCAGTCTTAATCAAACACATTGTGTGTATTCATGATCTTCCTTCCTCATAAAACATTTTCAAAGGCGATTTTTTTTTTAACATATTGAAACCCAGTACTGTTTACATCAGTATTTCTAAACTTGCACTCTTGGTATTTGCTTTTGTTAGCACTTTGCTGTATATCCTGGACAGTCACCCATCTGTATGTGTGTCCTTGTGTATCCCATTATCCCACTCTGACCTGAAGGGAACTTTTCTTCGTCACTATTCATTAGGAGTTTTGCAGTTTGGGACAATTTTGGGATGTTAAGAATTTGCTGAAAGAATGTTAACACTGTGAGACAGTTGCTCTATTAAAGACTGTCAAAATGTTGCAGTTAGGTCATGGGAGAGTTTTATGCTAAGTGGGCTTATGCACATGTTTATCTACCTGCAGTGGTGTTGTGGCCAGCAGCTCACACAGCTGCAGCAGCAGGGTGCCAGGACTGCTCTCATTCACAGCCAGGTAGATGACGTTGGCCTGACCCGAAGGCGTCATCACCGTCTCCCCCACGAGCGCCGCCAGTGACAGGTATGACGAGGAGGAAAACGAAGCCATCTCAGCCACTCCTGCTAACGAAGCTGTATCCGTTACTCCCCTTCCTCCTCCTCCTCCTCCTCCTCCTCCTCCCGGACCGTTTCCCAGACCGGGCCCAGGCTCGCCGACCCCCGCGCCTCCCACCACCGCCGTCTCCGGGAGCAGGGAGGAGCCCGAGTGGACCACGGCGATGTTGACACCACCTGAGTCCCTCTCTCTCTCCCGGGGCCGGAGAAGCAGGGGGGGCGAGGGGCGTGCGGGCCCCGTACAGGCCAGGACAGCCAATAGCAGTGAGAGGGCGGGCCTTGGGGCCACCATGGGGTAAAGGGAGGGCCAGCTGCAGCTGTCGGATGGAGTTTGGCCAGGTGGGGTTTAGGGATTTTTGGGGAAGTGGGTGGTGTCGCTAGGGAAAGAGGGGAGGAGGAGAGGAGGGAGGGTGGTTCACAGTGCTTCACCTGATGAGGAGAAGAGACCCTGGAGAGGAAACAGAGAGAAGAGTGAGTCTGAATCAAGAACTGCGCATTACATGCAGTCATACATCTTCTCTAACCACAACAAGAATTTCAAATAGTCACTTATTTTTCTTTGTTATATATCAAGTATGCATTTATGTGTTATCTCAAGTGGGACGGTTGATTTATGTGGGTGTTGTGAAACACTTATTCTCCAGTAAACAATGTAAATAAATGGCACACTCCACCTACTCATCCTTGAATTTAATGCTTCTGTTCAGACATCCTACAAGTCTCTAAACAAAAGAAGGATTTCAGGCAGGCAGAAGCGGCACATTCTCCTAATACTGTTTGCATCCCTACCAGCAAAATTCTGCTGACATTTAGGATTAAATAGGACAACAAATAAAAGTTAAAAGATACACATTTGTCAGATTGCAGGGCAAAAATTCCAGTGATTACATTTTATCATCAGAGATGTCATCCATATCAAAATGAGAATCTTGTGGATTAGTACTTTGTTATTCCAAATACAACATGGGTCTGAAATCTTAAGAGGATCGTGGCTTTTATTCTTGCAGTCATAATGGGGTAACAGAATTAAACCAAAAAAATCTCATCTCATTAAACAAAAGAATTAAATCCTCTGTCTCTATGGGCCAGTGAGAGGAAGTTAGAGTCCCTGGAAGTCAGGTGCACCATTTTCTTTACTTATCCCACAAGTTTTGCTATTAAAGGCCTTCTTTCAGGTAACAAAACATCAGCAAAGTGTTAATTCAGTCAAGCCATGAAGTCACACTCAGCCAGCAATCACAGCAGATCAGATGATCTCAGTGCCAGCTCATATCAGCTGATGGATCAGCTGATACCCTTCTGCCCACCCTATTTGCAAATCACCCAAGCAGCATAGTATTTAGGTGGCTTTAGCATTTCTGATGTTGCTGCACAATGTTGTTGCAAATAGCTTTGCAAACCAAATAATTTGCTTTTCACTAGAGTGGCCCTGACTGAAATAAGGGTTCTTATTGTGTGTTATCTATGAAATGCAGAATTAGTTAAATCAACATGAATAAATTTATCAAAGTGGCCTTGATTAAAGTGCAGGTGATTGTAAAATGTGAAGTATTTTATCCAGAATAAAACTGAAGAACCTTTCCTGTGTTTAGTGTGGGATTCAGTCACAGTGAAGCTAGAAGGGGAAAAACCACAGTATGCAGGTCAGGTCATCCCCTCCGAGACAGAAAGTTCAGAAGACGGGTTTTCATCTCTAACAAATTTTGTTTTTTGCACATTTCAGCAGAGACTGAGATGTGGGTTGCAGCATGCCAGTGTGTGGATGAGCCCAGAGGAACAGGCAGGAGCAAAACCGCAGAGAATAAATGGAGAGAACAAGCAGAATAAGGAAACAAAGAAAGAGCTGCAGGTGACAATGGTACAAAAGATGAAGTGAGGGATGAAAGGAATTAAAGAGCATTAGACAGAGGAGTGTAGATTCAGCTGTAGTGAGAGGACATGCAGTTTGTGTTTGTAAAGAAGAGCAAAAGGTGCAAAATAAGACCTCTATGGATGTATGAAAGTGAAAAGGAAGAGTATTAGTGTATGTATATGTATGTGCAACAGAGAGAAAAAGAAGGGACAATCGGTGCCGTGTATGGACAATGACTGCAATGAGCTGCATCCTACAGTATATAATGATTGCCAGCCATAAAAACCATTTGTGAATGACTTAACATTATGACCAAAGTCCAAATGTTCCAGCTGAGCTGAAATGCACAGAAAATAAAATCACAATAAAGACATTACAGCAACAAATTCCCTCCAGAGCTGCCCTTTGGCTCTGTAGTTGACTGGTGTTGCACAGGAATCCTGCTGGGAAGTTATGATTCTTTTCTTCATATTTCCCTTCATATGCAACTGCACACTTAAGTTGCTATACACTACAGCCTAAGCTAAGCCACTACCAGGAGAACTAACTGCTTAGATAGTTACAATGAATGAAATACTGTTGAATTTAGCTCTAACTATAATGAATACACTTGTGTAATATAATTCAAACTATCCAAATATTGAAATACTGTAATCATTCAAATTTCTAACAGATTTTGTTTGGGAGGATTGCCACAGTACCACCAGTATGGTTTGGATAATCTTTGATTCATGTTAGGGCTATGAAAATCAACCTATTTGAGAGAAGTTTAAAATTTTCAGTCTTTAATTTACTGAGAAATCTAGATTTTTTTCATCATTTGTTGTGTTTTTTAAGTCCAATGTTTCCTGCCTACCTTTGTACACCTGACATATTAAATGTAATTATCATCACCAACATCATTAGGTTACCCTAGATTCTCGCAAGATTCATGAGATTACAGTCACAAGATAATTAATCTTGCAAGGCTTTCAAGCTATGTGCTTGTGGATGAACCAGAGTTGCTTTGGACCATCAGCACCCTATAAGGAACTATTGGCCAATCGGGTTGCAGCTATGGTGGGTTTTAGAAGTAGAAAAAGACAGGTGGTTCATCCAATTACCTGTCAAGTGACTGTGAGTGGATGCAATGTATGGAAACATTTTCTTTACAAAGATGGCGAGGATCATCTAACAATATGCTAATATGCGGCATGATGTTTTGATGCTAACCCATGGTAGATGGTGAAAAGACTGTCCAATCACAAAATTAAAAGCAAGTATTTTAGTGCCTACCCTTGTCCATGCAGGTTCCAAGGACAATTTCCCAGATGGTTTTGTGTAACAAACCATCTGGTGTGTGAGGTTAATCATCAGGTATCCCACCTGACAGTCATGTACACCTCTCTGCTGCATGTTGTGCACTTCAACCACTTGATGATCATAAAAAAAGAAAAAAAGAAAAGAAAAACACTCTTCAACAGCTGCTATGTTACTCTTCCTGATGAGGAACCTGTTTGTTGGATGCAGCACCCTTAAGCGTTACACACATTCACACATTTTGGAAGTGCCCAGCACACACACAAAAACACATACTGTCTTAGTTGTTCTGGGTTAAACATCTTGCTCGAGGGCACCTCAACTGAAGTCACTGAGGGATTCGAGAAAGCAGTTTTTTCACACTCAGATTAAATTTTATAATAGTTTGATAAAACTCTGTACACTGTGTTCAGCTCTACTCAAGATGTCCATGTAAGAGCTGAAAGAGGTAACAAACACTAACATTTAAGTCTACCTGACCACAGCAATCCTTTCTCACTGACTACTTAGAGTAGGCAGATAACTAACAGGCTGATTTTAACACTGTATTTTACCAAGGGCAAAATACAGATCAGAGACTTGATCAGGACTGACAGCCAATACAATAACATGCTGATACAGATGCATCTAAAAAGCATGGCAAAATAAAATATCAGCTTAGAGACTAGTGGGGCTGACAACATAATGATTACTTACAGTACATATTCTGTGAAATATAGAGACCGAAATTTTGTTTGAACTACATTATCGATTCATTGACCCATTAAAAAAAATGAAGGTTCTGTAAAATAACTCAAGCAGCAGGCTCTGCTATGAACTGATCCCCTGTTAATTGCATGCTGTACATGGATAATAAATATAAGTTAAAGATGTTATAAACAGAGGTTTTATATTAGATACATGAAGTGATGTGAGTACAGTGCGAAAGGGGTCATTCATAAAGATAATAGACCTACAGAGAATTCTCAGCTGAATCTACAGTTCTCCTTGGCCCCGTAGCTTACAGTGAGTTTTAGTTTATTGTTTGACCTGTCCATTGATTTAACTTGGTTTGGTTTATAGTCACTGCCATAGTGTCATTTAGCCACAGTAGACAGCTGTTTTCAGAGAAATCCTGGTAAGCGAAACATGCATTTAGCAAAAAGCTAGTGAACACAGTGGGGCATGTAGTTGGAGTCAGAAGACAGAGCTAAAAGAAAGTGAATAAAGGACTTACATTAAAGAGATGTAAAGAAGCACAACTCAAATTAAATTATCCTGTTTCTCACATGCTCTCTGTTGTGACTGGCCAATACTTGGCAGCTAAAACCAAACAAGCCAATAAATGAAAAGAATAAATAAAAACAGCTGATGCTAATTAGGCAATGGAAATGTGTTTTTAGCGCTCTGGTTGAACTAATGTTATGCTTTATTTATAAAAGCAACAGTGTAGACAATATGGCTACCTGGTAGAAAAACGCATTTCACCCTAACACAAATTATGGAATATAAATAAGCTAGCACAAGGCTTATAGACTGTGTTATGTCATGTGTTAGAAAAGGTTAAGGTACTAGAACACCATAATAATGAATGTCATATTTAGACAATAAGCTTAATGACATATACACTCACCAACCACTTTGTTAGGTACATCTGTTCAACTGCTTGTTAATGCAAATATCTAATCAGCCAATGACATGGCAGCAACTCAATGCGTTTAGGCATGTAGACATACCTAAAGATAAAGCCCAGCATGCTGAAGTTCAAACCGAGTGTCAGAAAGGGGAAGAAAGATGATTTAAACATGGCACGGTTGTTGGTACCAAAGGGGCTGTTCTGAGTATTTCAGAAACTGCTGATCCACTGGGATTTTCCCACACAACCATCTCTAGGGTTTACAGAGAATGGTCTGAAAAAGAGAAAATATCCAGTGAGCAGCAGTTCTCTGGGTGAAAAAGCCTTGTTGATCCCAGAGGTCAGAGGAGAATGGCCAGATTGCTTCGAGGTGATAGGAAGGCAACAGTAAGTCAAATAACCACTTACTACAACCAAAGTATGCAGAAGAGCATCTCTGAACGCACAACACGTCAAACTTTGAAGTAGCTGGGCCACAGCAACAGAAGCCACACCAGGTGTCAATCCTGTCAGCTAAGAACAGGAAACCGAGGCTACAATTCACACAGGTTCACCAAAATCGGAGAATAGAAGATTCAAAACATTGCCTGGTCTGATGAGTCTTGATTTCTGCTGTGACATTCGGATGGTAGGGTCAGAATTTGGTGTAAACAACATGAAAGCATAGATCCACCCTGCCTTGTATCAACAGGTCAAGCTGATGGTGGTGTAATAGTGTGGGGAATATTTTTTGGCATACTTTGGGCCCCTTAGTACCAACTGAGTATTGTTTAAACGCCACAGCCTATCTGAGTATTGTTGCTGACCATGTCCATCCCTTTATGACCACAGTGTACCCATCTTCTCATGGCTGCTTCCAGCAGGATAATGCACCATGTCACAAAGCTCAGATCATCTCAAACTGGTTTCTTCAACATGACAATGAGGTCAGCATACTCAAATGTCCTCCACAGTCACCAGATTTCAATCCAGTAGAGCACCTTTGAGATATGGTGGAACGAGAGATTCACATCATGATGTGTAGCTGACAAATCTGCAGCAACCGTGTGATGCTGTCATGTCAATATGGACCAAAATCTCTCAGGAATGTTTCTAGCACCTTTCTAGCTGCTCTGAAGGCAAAAGGGGGTCCAAGCAAGTACTAGCAAGCTGTACCTAATAAAGTGGCTGGTGGGTGTATTTCCTGGCTCTATTGTCTGGCAGTTCACCTTCTCTTTTTTTAGAACAATAAAATAATGGCACACCAAGATGATATCTAACCAAATATTTGCATATATTGCATATATTATGGTAATGTAGATCATCAAAAAGGACTATGAATATGTCTAATGTCACCTCCTACTAATAGATGTTACTGTGAGCAGTATACACTACACACTGGTCCTATCTTTTAGTGGATATTAAGATAGTTCTCACTGAGCTGCACTACATTAATGCATAATTAGATTGCTCAAATGTCTGTAAGAACTGATTTCCTGAGTGAGAACAGGGACGCCCCAGTTGTATCTTCAACATAAAAATCCAGCTTTAGACTCTCTTACACTGTCAAACACCATCAGTCACACACTTCACCACATTCCAGAAGTTGATTAGTGTCGTTATTTTCTTTTTGGGTGTCCCCTCAGATAACCTCTTCTCAGAAAAAACATTATCTGTTTTTAGCTTTAGGGTAAAAATACAAGTTAAATCTAATGTAACTGACTGAAAGGAAAAAAATGTGATCTCTGCCACTAAAGTAAATCCTGATTCTTGTGCAATACTGCCAGTGATGGAAAAGGCTGGATTGAAGGGGATCGTGGATTTAAATTACAGTTTCATAAAGAGCCATGTGTCGTTCCCAAATGGATCAAGTAACAGTAGCGGGAGTCATTTTACAATAATGTGGATATGAAATGTAATACCTTCAACTATAGCTCCATTTCAAATATACAGTATTCATGGCTTTATATGCCTTTACCACAACTGTCCCTGTGAAGATTTCGTAATGTACTGATGGGACTGCAGTGCACAGCACAAAACAAAGACACGTCCCTTAAGTCTAACTGCTGTGTAATATACTGCCAAGACCGGTCCGGCAAACAGAAACTTTCTCCCAGCCTCAGTAACACACTGACAGCATTCAAAGCTGTACATTGATTTAAACATTACTGTGAATGTGAGGATAGAACATATAAAATGTCTCGATTAAGAATAGTTTCCTGCTGGTATTTTTCAGCATTTCATGGCCGCTGAATGAAATGAATGCTACAAATAAGCATCTAACAAAGACATAATTTCCTTTGTCGAAGTGATCCCATTATGCTTCAATATTTTCTAATATATATACTGTTACAGTGGCGGATGCTTGTATTAAATATGGCCAAAGTTTGCAATACGCAGCCCAGAATAGTTTCTGCCAGTTTTTTTCTACTCTTGGATTTTTAGGATGTTGAATACAGAGAACATATGATCAGGTCAGGCTCTGGTTGTGAGAACAGCAGCTCTAACCACCCACCTGCTGTTCAAACTTTTCGTTCATGAGGAGCAGCCAATCAGAAGAAAGCTGGCTTAATGGGAGGGTGGCCTTAAAGGGAACTGAGCTAAAATGGTTTGTTTCAAACAGTAGATGAACTGAGGATGTGAACCTGCAAGGACCTGCAATATACTTAATAAATATAGTAGGGTCCAAGAATATTAAATATGTAGTTAGAAAGCATAATAGTTCCCCTTTAAATGAAAATAGCAGTTTAAATTTTCCACTTTTAATTTACTTAAAGGATGTCACAGTCCTTCTAATGCTGAAACAAAATGAGTCTTTGAAGTGCAAAGAATACAATGTTCCTCCTTAGTAGCCATTTTAAAATGCTCCAGCATAACAGTGGCTTTGCTTCTTCCACAAGGATTAGTATTTCGTAACCTCACTGACTGTTCAATAAATCAAAGTGTATGATGTTTTAAATAAGCAAGGACCTTGCATGTTTGTTTCATAATGTCTTAAATGCAAGTGCATAAAAATCATTACAAGAGTTATAGAGTTCTCTAGAGAGTTATTTGCACTGCAAAGATGCAAGTTATTCTTTTTGTTGGTTATTTGTATACAGAAGACAAAAAACTCAGCTTGGTGAACACCAGGCTGACCATAACATTATATCATAACATTATAATACAGACAATAGTGTGTTGCCAACTTTTTGGCATCATCCTGCAAAAGAATTTCAAGTTTCATCATAATGCCTCCCCACCAAGTCCCGAAAAACCAAGTTTTATTTTTTTTAGTTTGGTGTAGTACCCGACCCACCCACCCAACCTTAGGTCTTATTGCCCTACATCGGCAACCAACCTCACAAGTGCTCTTGTGACTGAACAAATATTTGCCAGATTCCAAAATCTGGTCAAACACATGAAACCTAAAAAGGAGAAGTGCTTTATAACAGCAAACTAATGCAAAGTGTTTTACAATTAAATGTCTGAATGTGATTTTACATAGAGTTTACTGTTTTTTTCAGAAAAGGGACATTGAAATAAGTTGTTAAAATTCTTCTTGCAAATGCATGAAAAATAAAGCAGCAAAGCAATGTTTTATTTTCTTCTTTTTTTATGTCAAGCATCAGAGTCTCTTTGGATTAAAATGTAATGAATGCCGAAGGGTGCACAGAAAGCCTGCATGTGAATCATACCTGTTATGCTACATAGTCTTAATACCAGCCATTAGTCATGCTGTTGGTCTTGGCTGTACTGTATATACAGGCTCAAGCTGTTGACACTTATCAGCCTTGGATACATGGAGAAAGTGAAGCAGTCTGAGGACTGCAGGCTGCCAAAAAGCAGACCCACAAAGCTGTCAAGACACCAGCATCGTCACAGCCTATAGTGGCAGTTTGTTTATTTAAAGGAAATGGTAAATGCTGCAACCAAACCTATCCAGTTATTATTTGAATGTTTGTTTGCTTGCTGGCACACATTTGGGGGACAAGTCATCATGTGACAATCATGACTGCAGGCTTATTCTTAACATAATGTCAATTTGTTTAATACTCTATGCACTAGAAAGCCTGCATCTCTGCATAGAGAGTCCTTTAATAAAAGGAAATACTTTAAAGATATTTTTGGCTGAGTCTGATTAGTGATTTGATTAATAACGATAAAGGTCGCTTGTTATCTTTTCTCCAATCTTCACTGTGCTGTGGTGGTTATATTTTCTTAAAAATCTCTTTGCTGCTGCAGTGACCCACTTTCCCATCAGCATTGTTAAAACTTCATCTTGTTCTGTGTCATGTTATCTTTTCAGAGGACGAGTTTATCTTCTTTGTATCGATTAAAGTTAACGTGTGCCACAGGGCATTTGCATAGAAAAGAGGAGAACTTCTGAAAACATTTTAGCATCCTGTACATGTAGCAGGAATTTTGATTTCCACAGCCTAAAGCCCGCCTTCAAAGTGACATCAAGTAGTTTATGGGTTGTTCTAATCTTATGAGTTGTAAGTGGTAAAAATACTGTAATTTATCCTAGACTCCAAACAATACACTACCACACATTCTACTGCTCTCTTAAAATCAGTTTTCCTGACTTCCTTGGATGCTGCAAAGGCACGTATGCATGGGACCTGGAATGACCTACATCACTGTGCACTTGTCAAATATAACAAAAGGAAGTGCCAAAATGTGTAAATTTGGTCAACATATTGTGAAAGGTTTCAGACTTTGGAGGAAATTAGTTCTCTTTTAGTCATAGTTGATGTGGCGATAGACATGAAAGAAAGAAAGAAAGAAAGAAAGAAAGAAAGAGATGGTGCTGGGAATTTCTATTGTTTTGATGCATAAAGGTTTACTGAATGGTCTCTGCAGTGAGAGAAGTGTAAGCATATGGCTATAACCTGGAGGCAGTACCTACTACTACTAGAGCCAGCCAGGAACATATGCAAGTCATGCAGGATTTATGGTCCTGTTTTGCTGTTTGTGTACATAAATCTTTTGCTATGCAGAGAAACCAATTGTGGAATTTCAACTAACACCGAAAGTTGTGTGCAGTCTTCCAAAGAGCCAACAACAAGTAGCCCAATGGCAGTGATGGTATGTGTAGGTAGAATGCTGATTGGTTAAAAAGTTGACTTGAACAGGAAAGACAATGACAGCAAAGTTCAACACAAATTGAAAGAAACATTATACATTAAAAAAAAAATCAAAAATGAGAAGCAAAGCCAATGATGATGCCAATGAAGTTCTTTGTCTATTATGACTTCTGAGTTCTCCACAGCAGGGGCTAAGCTAAAGGACCAACAACAGAACAAACACGAACAACAGTAGCCCACTTCACCAGACTATCAATACACTACCATCCTTGGCACTTTCTGTAGAATTTCAACAAATCTGACCCTTATTCAAAAATATTTATGCAGATTTACTTGGCTTCTGCAAAGAAATTAACCAATTCTTGCAAAACTGCTAAACAAATAAAAGGCTTGTTTCAATTCAAAGTTGTTTAGCTTTTAAATTTTGCTGTAAATGAATCTTGTTGCTGAAAATCTTGATAGAAATAATATCAAAAATTAGCTCTGATAAAAAGGAAAACCTTGTTTGCTAAAGTAGGATTGTTAACTATTCCTATTTTATAGAATGTGTTTGTGTTTATGCTATTGGAATGGACATTTAATAGACTTCAATAAAAAAAAAAAAAAAATGCATGAAAAATCTGAACTGAACAGCTGTGGTGGCAGCAAATGTGTCAAAACCTGGATGCAAATTAAACTGTTGTTGGAAAAACAAATTGCATCCTACACAAACACTCTCCAGAGGGATGAGAACAAGAAATGTCAATGCGCCTGCTTGTGAAGAAGATGCTGGAGCACATTGTGCTTTTAGCACATTGCAGTGCTGGAGAGATGGATGTTTTTTCTGTGCCTGTGTGAAGGCTGCTAATACATGATTGATTATCAATCAGTATTCTGCTGCCTTTAGAGGCTGTGGGATGCACCAGACCTGGAGCATTTGAAACATCTGCAACCATGAAAGCAGATACCAAATCCTGTATGTGTCAAACCACATACATTTAAATGTTTTAAATCCCCTGTATGAACAGTAAAACAGCTGTGCTCAGGCAAAGATTTGCAGGTTCGCATACCCTTGTAAATATGCTCATTTCTTTTCTATGCCTGCATGTATTGCTGTCTGTCTGCGTGTATACTTATGTGAATATGGAAATAAAGACCACTATCAACAGTCTCTCTGCAACAAAAACACATTTTATAGGTGAGGTAAAAGAAAGATGAAGACATGTTTTTCAGCAAGAACTAAAAAAAAGAAACAAGGCAGACAAATACAAAGAGAACAAGTGCAAAGAGTTTATATAGAAATACAAGACAACAATGTCTGTAGACGGTGTGCAGATGAGGGGGGGATGAGAGGGGGAGCGGTCTGCAGTATACGCAACAATCAATCAACATCAATTTAGGTCAGCATACCCACAAAGTGGAGTACAGTGCACATCCTCAGGAGCGATGAACCTTCAGCTCTGAGGGCAGAACGAGTACAGCCGCTCCCCTGCGTATTGATTATATCTACTTATGGCACCCAGGAGTTCTATGTTCCTTTTCATTTTTCTCTTTCAGTGCATTTCTTCTAGAACGTATTGCTCTCATACTGGCACTACAACCAATCCTCCTCCTTCCACTGAGTGCTGCAACAAAGTTAATTAGCTTAACTATGTTCTGCCTACATTTCTAGTCAATGCTAATCATGAGAACTTTTAAAAGATAAATCATGCTATAGAAATTGGGTTCTCTTTTTAATGTGAAATTACAGTATTTTATTTATTTTATTTTGAGGGAAATTAATAATGAAATAATGTTCTATTGTTTTGTTTTTTGTTTGTGTTGCACAGCTCACTCATTTGGTCAGCTTTTGTTTGCATTTTTATACGTAATGGAGAGAAACCCATTGCACACATGGCGTCACAACTTGGCTAAGACATTAGACACCAGGGTTAAGCTGTGTGCCATATGTTGTTATTTAAGTAAGAAGCATTTTCATTAAGGTTAAGAAAGGCACAACATTATAGCTAGTTTTAATGTGTTTGTTATAAATTCTGCTGCTACAAAATGTTTTTGTTTGTTTATATATAAACTATATATATAAACTTAGCACAAAAAGTAAGGAAATTTGTGTTTGGTCAGTTATTTCTTTGCTGTAACAATGCTTCTTAGCAATACATCTTATACTGTTGGAAAGCCTGTTTATTTCCCTTTAAATTGGATGATTGAAGTCATGTGCACTGGAACCTGAACATGTAGAGGAATGTTATGTTCAGCGATGACGGCCGTTGGATCATAGGGTCAAAGTGTGGAGAAGATGCGGAGAACACTATGCTGATTGCTGCACCGATAGGGTAACAGCTTTTGGTGGAGGCAGTGTGATGGTGTGGGGCGGCATCTCCCTCACTGGAAAAACAAGGCTTGTCATCATTGGAGGAAATCTCAATGCAGAGAGATATCAAGATGAGATTCTGCAGCCAGTGGCAATCCCATATCTCCACAGTCTGGGACCAAACTCTATCCTCCAAGATGACAACGCTCGCCCCCATGGAGTGCGGTTTATCAGAGACTGCCTCCAGAATTTGGGAGTGGAGAGGATGGAATGGCCTGCCTACAGTCCTGACCTCAACCCCACTGAACACTTGTGGGATCTGCTTGGGTGTGCTGTTTGTGGAAGAGTGACCAACACAACCGCATTGGCTGACTTGCAACAAATGTTGGTTGAAGAATGGGATGCCATCCCACAGCAGTGTGTGACCAAGCTGGTGACCAGCATGAGGAGGAGGTGCCAGGCTGTTGTGGCTGTGTATGGTTCTTCCACATGCTACTGAGGCCCCTGTTTGTTAAATGAATAAATTCTTGAATTGCCAGTATGTTTTGTTTCTTCAGACTTCAATCATCCAATCCAATAAACAACACCAAACAAGCGGTAATAAGAGAATAAGCAGTTTGGCATTGGCAGAGAACATTTGGCAAGTTCTTCATGGGCGCAACCCACATACTCAATTCTGCTGCTCAACCCACAAATGCATTTTCCTTACAAATGTAGCACCAGTTGAAGGGAAATAAATAGGCTTTCCAATGGTTTATTGCCAAAAATTTATTGCCAAGAAGCATTGTTACAACAAAGAAATAATCGACCAAACCAAATTTCCTTATTTTTTGTGCTTATTTTTGTGCTAAGTTTAGATATATCTATATATCTATATATAGATATATATATACTTCACATGATTTATTGATTTATTTTGCCATTGCTATTTCTTTTTAACAAACAGAAATGCATACCATGTTATGAGAGCAATGTTGGGCTTTACTTTAATTACCGCTTTTAATGATTTGCTATACTGTATATGGCACAGTATATGCTCTCTGATGTGAAAATAGATGTTTTGTTGGCAGCAATATTTTCTGATTCTAGCTTTCATGTTCTTCCAAGAAGCAGAATGGACTTGTAATTGTGTGCTTAGATCAATACAAAATGATACAGAATAGGAGAGGTCGACTGTCAAAACAATTCAATAATTGCTTGTTTGCTTGCTTTGTAAAGTATATGAGGAATGTGTGTAGGGCACGACATGAGATATAAAGAAGAACAAGCAAAGTTTGTGATGAGAGTCTTGATTGAAATTGAAAGAGCAGGTTATTAAAAGTAGGAGATTAAAAATGTGCCCTTTATTTTATAGCCATGTTGCTACAGTTGAAGGCATTCTCTATGCAATATGATGTACCAAACAGCATAACCTAGGATTATTAAAGGCAACCCATTATGCTCTTTTTTCTGTATTGTTTTTTTTATTCTTGGACTCTACCTGAGTAGCATCACATAATTCACAGCGCAAAATAATCCTCATCTTGCCCTTGGAGCAGCACCTCAGTTCATCTTCTGATTGAGACAAACTTTCTTCTGATTGGCTTCACTTTGCAAACAGGTTTGAAACAGGAAGTGGGAGGGGCTGTTCTGCTCACAGCCATACCTATGTGCCTAACATGACCATATAAGGGATATCCACACTGTCTGTCATTATACAGAGCCAAGAGTAGAAAAACTGTCTGAAACAATGTTTAGAGCAGTCTAACTCCTGTGCTTTTGGCTTATAGGAATTATTCTACATAGACTAATTGGATAATTTGAAACTTTAGCCATGTTATTTTTATAAACATTCACCACTGTAAAGGTATATATGACAGACAATAAGGAAAAACATGACATGATTCCCTCTAACAATGATTTCATTTAGGGTTGCAGGTTCTATGCAATGTGCCACAGAACCTGCATCCCTGTAATCTTTTTGTTTAATTCAAATTAGTAATAAAAATAATTAGAAATTAGACAGTCTTGATGTTAAACATGAAGGTAATTACAATAATTTTCTAATACACTACAGCAATTAAAGGATACTGCTGTTTTTTTTTTAAATACAGCAAAACCAGGGCAGATGAACTAGATGAAACTGTATATGAGACATTTCCAATGGGAATGAGAGCTAAGATCAATCACTCAAAACTGGGGAGGAACATCTCATTTAGGTTTTTTAATTTAACACTACTCTTAGTTTAGCCTCTGCTGTTTAGCTTTGTAACAAATTTTATATACTCAGTGCCCACTTTGTTAGGTACACGTTGCTAGTATGTGGTAGGACCCCCTTTGCCTTCAGACCTGCCTTAATTCTTTGTGGCACAGATTCAACACCCCTCCATGTATTATCCCCTCCACCAGCACACAAACCCCTCTAGTGATCCTAGGAGCTATGTTGTCAGGGGCAATTTACCCGTGGTAGGGTCTCCCAAGGCAAATTGGTTCTAGGTGAAGGGCCAGACTAAGCTTGATTCACAAGACCCTTATGGAGGAAGAAACAGTGGACCAGGGGAGGGGCTCGTCAGTGAATGCTCATGGGGCCCGGCTAGGCTCAGCCCAAATGAGCCACATGGGCTGATTCCATCACCTGTAGGAGGGGCCCAGTGCAATATGCATCTGGCAGCTCTCGAAGGCGGAGGCCTTGGCAGTCCAATCCCCGGTTGCTGAAACTGGTTTTGGGTATATGGAACGTCAATTCTCTGGTGAGGAAGGTGCCTGAACTAGTGCTTGAGGGGTATGGATATTGTCGGGCTCGCCTCAATGCACAGCTTGGGTTCTGTAACCAGAGGGGGTTGGACTCTGCTCCACCCTGAAGTTGCCCTTGGAGAGAGGCGATGAGCAGGGGTGGGTATACTGGTATTCCGCTGGTTTGGCACCTGCACGTTGGGGTTCTTCCTGGTGGATGAGAGGGTTGCTTCCCTGCACCTTTGGGAATGGGTCAGGGAATGGGTCCAGACTGTGATCTGCACTTACTCACAGTTCAGAGTACCCGGCCTTCTTGGGGTCCCTGAGCGGGATGCTGGAAGGCACCCCATCTAGTGACTCCATTGTCCTACTGGAGCACTTCAATGCTCACGTGGATAATGACAGTGTGATCTGGAGGGGTGTGATTGGGAGGAACGGCCTGCCCAACCTGAACCCGAATGGTGTTTTACTGTTGGACTTCTATGCTAACCTAATTTTTCCATAACAGACACCATGTTGATTATGGACAGCCAAGTGTGCAAAGTCCGAGATCATGGTCCTCCGTCGGAAAAGGGTGGAGTGCCCACTCCGGGTCGGGAGCGAGTTACTGCACCAGGTGGAGGAGTTTATGTACCTTGGGGTCTTGTTCACCAGTGAGGGGAGAGTGGAGCGCGAGACTGACAGAAGGATTGGTGCACTGTCAGCAGTGATGTAGACTCTGTTGTGGCGAAGAGAGAGCTGAGTGTGAAAGTGACGCTGTCGATTTACCGGTCAATCTATGTTCCTACCCTCACCTATGGTCACGAGCTCTGGGTAGTGACCAAAAGTACGAGATCGCAGATACAAGTGGCGGAAATCCTTCCTCCAAAGGGTAGCTGGGCTCAGCCTTAGAGATAGGGTGAGGAGCTCGGCCATTCGGGATGGGCTCGGAGTAGAGCTGCTACTCCTCCACATCGAAAGGAGCCATTTGATGTGGTTCGGGCATCTGACCAGGATGCCTCCCAGGTGCCTCATAGGTGAGGTGTTCCGAGCATGTCCCACTGGGAGGAGGCCCCAGGGCAGACCCTGGACACACTGGAGAGATTACATTTGAGATGATCTGAGCTTCATGACATGGTGCATTATCTTGCTGGAAGCAGCCATCAGAACACTGTGGTCATAAAGAGATGGAAATGGTGAGCAACAATACTCAGGTAGGCTGTGGCATTTAAATGATGCTCAGTTGGTATTACGGGGCCCAAAGTGTGCTGTGCACGAGTGTACTGCTGCTGTAGCCCAGCTGCTTCAAAGTTTGACATGTTGTGCTTTCAGAGATTCTCTTCTGCATACTTTGGTTGTACGTGGTTATTTGAGTTACTGTTGCCTTCCTATCATCTCGAAGCAGTCTGGCCATTCTCCTCTGACCTCTGGCATCAACAAAGCTTTTTTGTCCAGAGAACTGGATATTTTCTCTTTTTCAGACCATTCTCTGTAAATCCTAGAGATGGTTGTGTGGGAAAATCCCAGTGGATCAGCAGTTTCTTAAATACTCAGACCAGCCCGTCTGGCACCAACAACGACAATAAAATTCACTTAAATCACCTTTCTTCCTCATTCTGATGCTCGGTTTGAACTTCAGCATGCTGGACATGATTTTTAGGCATGTCTATGCCATGTGATTGGCTGATTAGATATTTGCGATAACAAGCAGCTGAACAGGTGTACCTAACAAAGTGGCCAGTGAGTGTATAAAAGTTATTCTAATAACAGCTAAAATAAAATAAAACTGAAAAAAACTGTGCACTTTGTAGAAGGGAGAGCTTACACTGTGATAAATTCCTTTAAAAGAACTTTGAGTGAGACCACTAAAATTTTGTTTTTTGTGATCAGTCATTGGACACAACTCAAACATGTTCTTCCTTCCTTCTTCATTTTGAACCTTCATTTTGTCCTTGCAATGTCTTACTTCCCGTTATCAGTTCTCCAGCCATCCTCTCTGGCACTCCTCCTCTTCTCCTCTCTCCTGTCATTTTCTGTTCTCTCCTTTACCATGTCTACCCTCCTCTCCCTCCTACTCCTCCTTCTGCTCTTCATCTTCCTCCCCTCTTCCTCCCCTTCCTCTCCTGTGGGCCATCAGAATTCATTACAGGCTGAGCTGATTCATGGCTCAGTCCCACATCATTGGAGAGCATGGAGGCATGCCTATAAATCTACACACTACTAATACACACACACACACACACACACACCATATCACAAAAACCGCACCGCATGCATACTTATGCAAAGACATAGATAAATGAATGTAGTGCATGGACATGTCCACGCACTGTTACACACAACATGCAGTTACATGTGCACATCATACAGACACATGCTGAAAGCCATCAGCAGAGTGCACAGCCTTCGCCCTGTGGACCATCATTATAGGCAGCAAGCTGCAGAGTGTCCCGTTCTGTACATTTGCAGCAAACTCCTCTCCTGGCTTCATAACAAGCAGGGGGGACTTGAGGTCCCTTAACTGTGCAGATACTCTGCAAGTAATGATTTTCTCTGTGAGTGTGTGCACATTTGTATGTGGGAGAGATCAAGGATAACACAACAGTGCACAGAGTATCTAGTTTGTGTTACTAGAAACCGTAGCTTGTGGTTGTACTAATAGCATTTTTGCCCTACTTTACAAGGTTGTTTAAGTATTAAAAGTAACAAAAGGATACATGTAATTTTCAATATACTACATTCAAGAGGATTCAGTAACCTGCATTTGTGTTGTATTTTTAGCTTCATTTGTTGACATTAACTATTTATAATTGTAGAGGATTAATGCATTCAGACAGAGCACTACATTTGTACATGTATCAGTAATGTAGGATCAACTGCTTCATTCATGCTTATACATCAGGGTCTCATTCATCAGTCTCTTGGCTACCAGCTGACAAGTAACATCATATTACAGGTTACTGTGCGGAGAACATCACGCCAGTGCTTTGCCTGAGGAGGTGAAATAGCTGATACAGCAGAAGGTTTTTGTTCTGTTTTGTTTTGTTTTTCTTTTCCACAGAAAACATTTTGACATATCACAGTAGGAAAAAGACACACAGGTGTAAAGAGAAACAAATTTTGACTGAAATGTGTTTAGATGCTTTGGTTGCAGGGTCCCAGTATTATGCATGCTGGCTGACTGTTAATTTGTCACCAAATAACACCTGTGTTTTTCACTGAAATGCCTGCTGTGAAAGGAGCTTATTGTTGACTTCACAAGATCTTA
>VUQI01027789.1:0-22175 GCA_015106735.1 Paratilapia polleni
AACTCTGCCACCTCCAGCTCCGCCTCCTGTCTTTTTGTCAGTGCCTTCCAAAGTCTATTAGTAATAATGTTAAATAATTGCAGTCTCAATATTGATCAAAACTGTGATTAGGATTTAGGATCAGTCTGTAATGAAAGAACTTCTTTTAGGGTGCCACAAACCCTTCCTATTGCTATGAATTTTGCTGGCGAGCACGCTTGGTGAGAAATATTTGAGTCAGTCCATAGTTAATGTTTTTATAGTATGAACATACTTTAAACCTAAACATGGTTGGAGTAATAAGAGACATAAAGACATAAAGATATGCCTCCATATTGTTTTTTGTTCCTTGTTGTTATTTAATAATGTTTGATTGAAATGAAATGACCAGAACAGTGTGGTAAGATATTTGCTACTCTAGTAGTAGTTGTAGTGCTTAACAAATTTGTTAGGCCACTACCCAATGCAAACGTTATGTCACAGCTGCCCTAAATTAACAGTATTGGTAATTACCAAAATAATTTTTATGTTTCTGTAATGTAATGGTTAATCCACCAGTATGCACAAGCTCTTCAATCAAAATTAAAATTGTAATGCTAAAATATAAATATTGTTGTTATCCATGAATTTTTGAATTTACTGTTTACAAAAAAGCAGAAAAAATAAAATCAAATTAATGCACTTTGTGATGCTGGATGGTCTTTTTTTATGACAGGTGGTCTAATAAATTTGTTAAGCACTGTATTTTCATAAATATATGTCAGAATGTATGTGTGAATGAGAGGGAGCTCAGGGCTTTGGATATGAGGGTGGATATTAGTTTTCTGTGAAGAAACTGCACATGATGGGTGCCAGTAGAGCTCACTGGGTTGATCAGGTGACCCATATGCCATAAGGTTGTTGCAGAGGCCTGGATTTGAATCTGCACCAGGCCATTTACTGCTTGTCTTCCCCCTACTCTTTCTCCCAGCTTTCCTGTTTCAATAAAAGCTAAAAAAAAATCCTCCCCCCACCAAAAAAACAAAGAAATGGCACATGACTGTGTATGTGTGTATCCCTTGTTTACAAAATGCAGTAAAACATCTCAAGCCCCTCAGACTTCTGATGGTTCTTTTTCTTTTTTGCTTTTACAGAGATTATGAATGATGTTATCAAGAAGGTGAAGAAGAAGGGAGAATGGAAGGTGAGAGGACAGTACTCTGAATTAACAAACTCCAGGTCTGGTGGGCACTGATATCATACTAGAAATAAGATGATTAGCATGCCTTTATCTAGACCAGCGGTGTCAAATATATGGCCTCTGGGCCAGAACCGTTTGCCAAAAGGTCCTGTTCGACCCTCTGAATGGCTTTGCAAAGTGTAAATAAAGCAGTCAAGTAAATAACTACCCCAGATTCTCAATAAATGCACTGCTATTCCTTTTATGTAGGAGTAAAAATGTATGGGAAATTATATATCTGGACAAGTGGTTTGAATCCTAAACATGTCATATCAACATGAGCCAAAACCATTTTGACACCTCCTGATCTAGACAGATTGATCAGTGAAGTGAGTAGAGCTTAGTTTGGTTGATTTGATGTAGTGTATGAATTAGTGTAAATAATTAATGAATAATTTTTTTTCTACAACCAGAATTAAAAAATAAATAAATAAATAAAAACAGAATGCAATGATTTGCAAATCTCATGAACCTGTATTTTATTCACAATAAAACATAGGAAAAATATAAAATTTCATGAAAAAATATTAGCTCATTTTGAATTTGATGGCAGCAACACTTTTCGAAAGCTGGTACGGGGCCATGTTTACCACTGTGTCACCTCTTCTTTTAACAACAGTCCGTAAACATCTGGGAACTGAGGAGACCCGCTGCTGGACTTTTGGGAGAGGAATGTTGTCCTATTCTTGTCTGACATAGGATTGTAGCTGCTCGACAGTCCTGGGTCTTCTTTGACACATTTGTCATTTCATGATATGCCAAATGTTTTCAGTTGGTGAAAGGACTGGACTGCAGGCAGACATGGTTTCTATGTTCTATTGTGAATAAAATGTGAGTGTTTGAGGTGTTTGTTGTACAAAACAATTTTTTTTTTTTCTTAAAATATTTTTTAGTTGGATCAACAACTATTTGATCAATCAAGAAGATATTACTATTAATTGACAATGGAAAAAACACAGCCTGCATAGGCAGAATTATGACTTATATGATGTAACAGTTCACTCAGCTCTGAATCTTAAAGGCGTACAGGATGCCTGGTCTTAATGAAATGTAAGGACAAAGAAAATACCGGCACTCAATGAGTTCACAGTGTTTACTAAAGGGTGAAAAACAGAAATGTTTCAGCTATAAGCCATTATCAGTGTCAGTTATGGCATATAACTAGTATAAAATGGTAACATTCATAGCATGTAATGTGCGTAAATAGAGGAAAACAAATACCATGAGACCTTCCAGGCTCTGTGTAAACCCTTTATGGAGGTCCAACTATAAATGTGTGTTCTTATCGACCAGCTGCACATTTCTGCCTCTTCACAGATGAGCTTATGTTAACGCAGTTGGACAGAAACCTAACACTGTCGATACTGGTCCAGTTCAAATGCTGCTAATTTTCTAAGCGAGTATGAGTCAGTGAGTGCAGAAACATCCAGCCAAATAATCTATTAGTCAAATATTTTAGAGGCTCTAGAATCAGACTTTATTAGTAATTCAAGACAAGCTTTTCGGCAGCCCACTGGAAGGAATGATTTCCACAATCACAAATACGAGTAAAAAAATTTTTAATAGTTTTTTAAAATATTGTCCAAAAAGACATTAGAAGAAAACACTAAAAAAATGCATAAAACATATACACAGTATATATTTTGATAACGCAGATGTGTTTTCATCACAATGGTGCACGTTAAACAGCCAGAATAACTGCGACACACAAAAGGTCTTGAAGCCTGGATGCAAAGGAGATGAATGAATAAACCTGAGTCATTAATGCATGCATGAAGGACGTACAGTGTCTGTGAAGGCTTATTTGAACGAGACAGTTTTATTGTCAGCTACATGTCATGAGAATAATAAAACGTGCTTGTATAGTTACTGCCTTCTTGTGTTGCCAGGCTCTCATTGTGGACCAGCTGAGCATGAGGATGTTGTCTTCCTGCTGCAAGATGACAGACATCATGACAGAGGGCATCACCAGTAAGAGCCAATCACATTTAACCATTTCTCTGCACTGTGAGGCTTTATTTTGTTTGTACCTGCGACCCTTCTACATGTCTGTGTCTGCTTCTGTAGTTGTGGAGGACATCAACAAGCGACGAGAGCCTCTGCCCAGCCTGGAGGCCATTTACCTGATTACACCCACAGAGAAGGTAAGCATACCCCTTCTCTTATAGTGTATATACCTATAGAGGCATGTCTTTGACAGCAGGTCTGTGTTTTTAGAAGAGAAATTAGAGGAGCTGCTGAATGTCTAGACAGCTGTTGAGTCAGTCGAGGAAGATCACACACACTTCTTAGTCTCCATGGTCAGACTTTACACTCAAATTTCCTTTATTTGTTGTAGGTTGTACAGAGTTTACAGTGTACCTTGATGCTGAATTCTGAAGACCGAAAAAGAAAGATAGAGATCTACTCCTCCACATTGGAAGGAGCCAGTTGAGGTAGTTTGGGCATCTGATTAGGATGCCTCCTGAACACCTCCTAGGTGAGGAGTTTTGTGCATGTTCAACTGGGAGGAGGCCCTGGAGCAGACCCAGGACATGCTAGAGAGATTATGTCTCTCAGATGGCTTGGAAGCACCTCAGTGTCCCCTCAGAACAGCTAGAGGAGGTGGCCAGGGAGAGCATCTGCTGCAAAAAAAAAAAAAATCTGCTAAATCAAACATGTGGAGCTACCTGCTGTGGCAGACACTTGTGACAAGGGTGCAACTGAAAGTAGCTTCCTACTTTGTCACCAAAATAACTTCACATATTAACAGTTGGTTTGGGAAAATGTGTTTTTGCCATGCCCGGATTTTCAAAACGTAAATGTTGACATGTTATAGGGCTCTCCACCTCAGGAAGCCCAGGCCTGTGCTGACTCTGCCCTCTTTGTCTAAAGGCCTTTTTAGCTGAGGAATGTAGTTTCTACAGTGGACAAAAATCAAAAAGGTCACCTCCAGCTGAACGCTTCAGCCTGTCTTTACAGTGTGGTGTGGGAGGTCACTTTAGTCTTTCAGTCACTTTAGCAGAGGAGGATGGGAGAGACTCACTCGCATTAACCTGCACTTGCAGCTGGACTGACTACCAAAACCCAGAAGCTCAGATTACAAAACATGCATACTTCAGGGAGTGTTCCTTCTTTGTTTTTGCTTCACTGTATCTTTGCATTACAAAAGTGTTTTAATGATTGAAATACAGAACCTTTATTGGAACACATTTTTCCTCACATTTTCCCTGTTTCTCTCTCTTCAGTCTGTCCACACCCTCATTGCAGACTTCAAAGACCCTCATACATCTAAATACAAGGCAGCCCATGTTTTCTTCACTGACTGTGAGTACACACAAAGGACTTGGTATTTGACCTTTTATTTGATAAGGAGTTGATGCTTTTGAACAAGTTTTTATGATATATATGTATATTTTTTTTACTTTTTCTTTTATAGATGGGTTGTGATTTCTGCCTTTAAATGTGTGAAGCCACTCTCGTTGATGTTGTTAGAACATGTAAAATGTTCTTAAATCCCACAGTTTTCCCACAGCTCTTATTGATGTTGTCTTTTATTGTCTTCTTATTTTGAAACTCATGTGAGCTTGGTGGAAAATGTAATTAGATGAAGTAAGATTGGATCTTTATGTGCTAATAATGAAATATACCTTTTTTTCATAGATTGCTTTGCAGACAAAGGAAAATATTGTGAAATAGTTATTTCTTTTTGGTGTTTTTTTTCATCTGTGCTGTTATAGCATAGCACAGACAGCTTCATAATAAGAGATTGAGTGGTTATGATGCTGCAGTTTCCCTTTAGCATAAATATCTTGAAGTCAGAAGCGCCTTTGTTGTGGAACTTGGTGTTCACATAAGAATCTGCAGCTGCATCATGTTAAATGAAGGATGAGATTGTTTGACAGAGTGCCGCTATGAGAACATAGATAATAGATGTAGGTGATATGTTTTAGGAAGTGCAGTCAAAGATTATCTCATACAAAACATCAGTTGACTCAGACTCAGTGGTGTTTTTTTAAGTGTATTTTTCTGCAAATGTGACTGAAGCTAAGCATTCTTTGACCTTTTCCAGCCTGCCCCGATCCTCTATTTAATGAGCTGGTGAAGAGCCGCACTTCCAAAGTCATCAAGACTTTGACGGAGATCAACATCGCCTTCTTGCCCTACGAGTCTCAGGTACACATAAAGCCCTGCACGGTGATGGTGCATCATGACAGCAGCACTGGTACTGTTAGGAAAACCTCCTCAATGCATCTTTAATCTCTATTACAGATAATCTGCATATGAATAAGCAGAATCTGTAGGAAAGGGACCAGAATTTTGGTACCAGAAGTTTTCTTAATTCCTTTTTTTATTTCTGAATAGTATCCGCTTGTTAAGTGATGACGTAACAACCATGCTTCCAAGTGCAAGTGTCTCCTGTGTTGGATGACCCTCTTGTATTTTTAATGTGCTTTGTCCTTTATTTTCTGAATAGACACGATGCCCCCCAAAACTATTAAGTTGTCATTTTCAGCCTCTCCAGCATTTTATTGACACTCTTCATGTTTAGTTTTTTATGGTGTACACCACAGCCCATAGGCTGACGATGTGTCGAACACCAAATATTTGAATGCTTGAAAAGAATGACTCTTCATTGTGGACATTAAGCTTAAGATCAGGACTTTTTCGTAGTGAGTAATCCAAGCCACGTGGCACTTTAATGACTAACCTTGTGTTGCAGATGGGCTCATGTCTTGGCTGAAGTTTTGTCCATTTCTGGTGTTTTCTTCCTGGTATATAATAGCATTTGTCTGTGCTTACCTGAGACCCTCAATAGAGTTTTGAGAACCCTCATCCTACATCTTTCCTGTGCTAATGTGTTTAAATTAGCCTAACCATAGCTCTGTAGCTAGCCACAATGTAGCAGATCGTGATTTATCGGTTGGCCCAACTTCACTAATCTTCCAAATGTTGCTGGTATTTAGTTATATATCCAGTTTTTATCAAGTTATAGCAAATGTTGTAGTCTTTTAAAAATACTCTAGTCAGAACTTGATATATCATCATAAGATATCAACTAGTTAGCTAACTTCTAACTCCTTTGAATCTCAGATCCACTTTTTCGAGAATGCATGGATGTTAAACTTTATTATAACACCTGAGAGAATAGTCACACTGATCCTTTTAATTGGAGGTGAAGGAATTTGGACTGTTTTTTACTCTCAGTGGTCCCTCAGTGCTTGTTTGCTTTTGGGGACTAAAGGAGCATTTGGACATGAAAATGGCTAATGAAGTCAGACTTAGCAAGCAGACTGACCAGTCACATTTGAGCATGTTCTGCAGGTAAAAACTCCATGTGGAGAGCAAAAAAAAAAAAAAGGAAATACCCAATCCTATCATCTGATGACAATTTAGCTTTTTGTTAGCTTTTTAAAGTGAATCTTCATTTGTAAACACTCACAGCTGTGCAGAACAAAAACACGTGGATATCTATCTGTCCCCACTGGAAGCCCGTAAATATGGGTTGTTGTCCTTGACTATGGTCTAAGACATCAGACGATAGCCAATAGTTTTGGCACAATATAGTTTGTGAAACTTCTTGTTTGCCATTTATACCACTGTCAAGATGGAGTATTGTGAAGAGATGATTCAGGGTGTCTACACCCATTAACACTTAAATGTAGGAGTAGAAATCAGGCTGCTGAACATGCACCCAGATTTACAGTGACCATGTACACGAATGGCTGTATAAAAGACTTCATAGGGATATAAGATGAACTCAGATCATCATGCTGTTATTCACCACACTTTTCTAAAGCTGGCAATGAATGAAACCCAGTGGAGTTTTATTGTCTTGTTAGTGACAAGCGAGTGAGAGAGGGGGAGAAAGATCCAGAGATGGAAAGCTTGAGCAAGAGCAGCTGCAGAGATCGATTAAGACGGCTGAGAGGAGAGAGATGCTGCAAAGGACGTGGACAGGAATAGTAACAGCGAGGTTATTGGTTGTTAGAGTCAAGGATGGATAAAGAGAGGCAGAGTGAGAGGAGAGAGAAACACACTCAGGTGGTGGCTTGGCACAAAGCTGCTGACTCACCAGTCTCTCTGTTTACAGCCAGACTGTTCCAGAAAGACTCACATTTATCACATTGACTTCTCTCCCGCCCACCTGCTTCCCCACCCTTTGCTAAATTTCATAAAATGCTGCCTCCATCTTGTCTTATTCTCTGCCTCTGTTTTCTACATATTTTTTTCACTTCACTTGCACTTTCTTTCGCTGCTCTGCATCTTTTTCCCTCCTATTTGCATTCATTCCATCCTTTTCTCCAACCATTTTCCCCATCTCCCCCCACCAACTGCTCCTCTATTTACCACATCTCTCTTTCTGTCCATCCTTTACTCTTACTATCTAAAGATGCTTCTTGGCTCACAATGCTTTGCTCCCCTCCTGTCTACTATGATTAATTCAGAGTCAGTGGTTTTCTGCTTCAGGCGAAAATGCTGCCTCATAGCCCCGCCCACAGGCTGATGCTCTTGCCCAATTGGATGAGCCACATCCACACAGTGGGCTGTAGCCAATAGTAGTCGGCCTAATGCGGGGACCCTTCTGCAGCACAGGAGTGTGGTCATGTGACTGTGGACAGATGGGTTGGGAGAAGGGAGTGGTAGTGATGCAGAAGAGGAGAGGGGGAAAGAGAGGAAAAAAATGACAGAGGGAAGGAGAGAAAACTAGGAGGAAGAGGATAGGAAAGAAGGAAACAAGAGGGAGGAGATGAGATTGGGAAACAGAGAAAGAGGAAAGAGAAGGTGTAGAGAGGATATGGTGAGGATAGTGCTGAGAAGAGAAAGCATTAAAGCAGAGGAGTTGAAATGGTAGAAAATGATAGAGAGACAGAGAAACAGAGAGAACATTAAAATGACAAAGGTGAAAAACTCTTTCACACATATGGCTCCTTGCTTTCTCTCATCTTCCATGTCTTGGAAATGCAGCCCTTAATGCTTCTCGAGTAGTCAAGGAGACAGGAAGGCTTCTGGAGAAGCTCGGAGTGAGGAAATGCAGGTTTATTTTTCCTTGCTTCTCTTTCTCTCTCCCTCTCATTGGGAGGAGCTTAGATGTGAGGAAGAGATGCTCAGGTGGGAAGCAAAGAACATGAAAAAAAAATCACCTTATGTATATCTAGATTAAAAGTATATTAGATAAATTAGGTCAGGGAGGCAGAAAAGCTCCAATCAACATAGTTTTGTTGAAGCAAAAATTGCATTTCCTTACGTTTGTGTGTGTGTGTGTGTGTGCAGGTGTACTCTCTGGACAATCCAGATGCCTTTCACAGTTTCTACAGCCCTCATAAGACCCAGCTGAAGAACCCAGTGATGGAGAGGCTGGCCGAGCAGCTGGCCACGCTCTGTGCCACCCTGAAAGAGTATCCTGCTGTCAGATATCGAGGGTGAGCAAGCAGGGAGCGCTACAGTATTTCAGCCGTTCGTAAAATTAAAGACGTGTTTATGTTCATCCTCCTCTGTTCCCCTCTTTGCATTTATCTACCCTCCTGTCTTCTCATGTCTGTCAGGGAGTACAAGGACAATGCCACCCTGGCCCAGCTGGTTCAGGACAAACTCGATGCCTACAAGGCTGATGACCCCACCATGGGAGAGGTGAGCTCACGAGAAACAAAAATGCTGTCAGTCTTATTAATTCTACTTAATTATATTTTGTTTTCAATCAGTGTGTCATATCAGGCTCATTTAAGTCTATGCATCACATACAGCCTTATTTGATCTAATTAGTAAAACCACTGCATAAAAATGCACCCCTCCGCATGTTTCCCTTTAAGTGTAGAAGCACATTCTGAAAATGTTCAGCAGGGCCATTTCCAAGATTTTAAAAGAGCTGTCCAAGTGAAAGACATCACTTACCACAATCCCCTCACAAAAAAAAAAGACGGACAATACAAGGAAGTCAGTCCATTGGATTTAAAATGTACCGTGCTGCTAAATGCAAAATAATCATGTATGTAGTTAGACAGACACGCAAGACTGTGTGTGTGATTTATCTACTAACTGTTGTATGTCTCCCTTTGTAGGGTCCCGATAAGGCTCGCTCACAGCTGATCATCCTCGACAGGGGATTTGACCCCGTGTCACCTGTCCTGCATGAGCTCACCTTCCAGGCCATGGGCTACGACCTGCTGCCCATCGAAAACGACGTCTATAAGTATGAGCAAAAACCGAAAAAAGAAACCGCTGTTTAAGCTATACTTCAGCACCAATCAGTTTTAATTTTTAATCACATTTGCCTTGATGAGAAATTTGGACCTGAATTAACATCCCTGCAATTTCTGTTCGGCGGATTCTTCTTCAGGTATGAGACCAGCGGCATTGGAGACTCACGTGAGAAAGAGGTCCTTCTGCATGAAGATGATGACCTGTGGGTGAGCCTGAGACACAAACACATAGCCGAGGTGTCCCAGTGAGTACTTTTCATTATATTCCATATATTGAACTTTGATCGCAAGTTAAACAGTTTACCATCCCCTCTCTCATGTGTTACTGCTGCTCGTTTTCTTTTCGTTATTAGGGAAGTGACACGCCAGCTGAAAGAGTTTTCTTCCAGCAAGAGGATGAACACTGGAGAGAAGGTAAAGGGGAAGATGTAGAGAGAGGTGTTGATATGTTGAGTATGAATGTAAAGTTTTGGGAAAATGTTGGTGGTGTTGTGTTCATATAATATCTGTAGTGTTACCTTAATGTTGATGTCATCACTCTTTTATTTTACATTAATCGTGGAACTTAATGTTGCTTTTGTTTCAACAGACCACAATGAGGGATCTGTCCCAGATGCTGAAGAAGATGCCTCAATACCAGAAGGAGCTCAGCAAGGTTTGTGTTTTTATATAGGAGTGTGTGTGTGTGTGTGTGTGTGTGTCTTCCTGTGTTTGTGAGTGTGTACACTGACCTGTTTTGTCTTTTTCAGTACTCCACTCACCTGCAGCTGGCTGAGGATTGCATGAAGCATTACCAGGGAACAGTGGACAAGCTGTGCCGTGTGGAACAGGTGAGACGGCAGCGGAGAGAGTTGGAGAGGAAACAAGAGAAAGGGAATGAAGAGAAAAGAGGACAAGTGGACAGTGTAGCTATAAGGAGGAAATTCTCAAAAATTACCCGCCCTTTTTTCACAGTAACGGAAGATTTGTGGTGACTGGAAATGCGTGTTTGAGGTTTTTAAGTAAGAAATGGCAAACATTGTATGAAACCCAAGTTTTCTGTTTTAGGATCTGGCTATGGGCACAGATGCTGAGGGAGAGAAGATCAAAGACCCCATGAGGGCCATCGTGCCCATCCTGCTGGACGCCAATGTCAGCACGTACGACAAGATCCGCATCATCCTGCTTTACATTTTCCTCAAGAACGGTAAGCAGGAGACTTCACAATTAAATCAGAAGGTCAAAATACGTGCCTTCATTTATTTTGTCTAAAGCTTGTTTGAACTGTTTTAACTTGTATTAAATTGTCATTGTTGCTTTAGCTGATATCTGAATTTAAACTTCAGAATGTGCTCTTTTCTTTGTATTAATTATTGAGATTGAGCGGTTCTTGAAAATGTAACGCTATTAAATGTTTCAGTATCATTTAAAATTTAAAAAAGACAACAAAAAGAAAGTCTAATGCAACCTCTGGACGCAAAAAAATGTAATGGTGGTGTTATACTGAAGAAACATACAGGAAGTCAGTGATATCATACTAAACAATATTGAGTTTTAATACATCACACTTCTTTTCACCAAAGTAACAAAATATGATTTCCCCTTCCTCAAAGAACATATTAAATGCAAACATGGCAGGTATTCATTCACAGTGATAGGATGTGACCTGTGTATGTGTGTTCAGGCATTACGGAGGAGAACCTCAACAAGCTGATCCAGCACGCTCAGATTCCCCCTGAGGACAGTGAGATCATCACCAACATGGCTAACCTGGGCGTCCCCATCGTCACAGATGTAAGTGTCTCGTTTCTGCTTGTTTCTGTCAGTCTGATGTGCTCCTTCAGTCTTTGCCCCTGTTGTTCTTACTTCTCTCTCTTTATTACCAGTTCACTCATCCTTTCCCAGTTTCTTGTATTGTAAATTAAATTTTGGATACTTTACTATAATTCATTTTTAAGTGTATCATAGTTTTTTGAATTCATAGATGTTTTTTGTTTGTTTTTTAAGCTTTAAATGGTACCATCCATTTTAGCCTGTTATGGAAATCAGTTTGCTTATGGTATGTAATTCGTTACAGTGGAATGCTTCTTATCAAAGATGCTGTCTATTTGTTTTCACTTTAAAGCACAGACTGTTTCATGATTTTACATTCGTACACTCTGAGCCTTGAAACATGGAAGCCAAAGGTGCTGGAAGTCGAACTGCTTCACACTCGTACTTCACAGATATTAGGTGAAGTAAAGCAGGCTAACACAGAACCAGGAAAATATTAAAAATTTGCTTGCCTTTCTTTTAAAGTTAATAGTTAATTGCGTTACCTGAATCTTTTTCTTTCTTAATGAGAGAGGAGAGCTAATGGCTGCTGCACTTTCAAACCCTGGCGTTATTGGCAGGTGATTGTGTTTCTGTATCATCGACCGTCACAAAACATGACTTTAAAACCACAGCATGCCACTTTTTAAGGACATTTCAAATGCAGGTTCATTATGTTTTGCCACATGTTGAAGACATCACCTTAGATTACTAACACTGAGAGAAAAAACTGTGAGGGTGTGGCTTTAGGCAGCACAGTGTTTCATCATACCACCAGCAGTTTGACTCCTGTCTCGACCTTTAAGTAAAACTTTTTTTAAGGTGGCAGTGGCTCACGGGGAACATTTTCAGTACGTGAACAGACCAAAATCACTTAATCTGTTTAGTAGTAGTAGCCCATATTGGCTCATTGTTTAAGGGGGGGCTATAATTTCTGTCATATGAACACCATCGCAATGGTGGAAGCTCATATTAAACATGCCAAAATATTTAAATAAGGTCAGTGAATGTACAAATCACCCCTGTGAGCCAAAATCTCAGGCTTCAGACTGTTTTAAACGCTTTAAACTCTATAAGATGTCAATGACAGCAGACATTCCTAATATGGTCATCTCAAGCACACAGAAGCCCCACTCACCTGCTGTTCAAACTTTCTGTTTAGGTGGGTCAACCAGTCACAAGAAGAAACTGGCTTAAAGGAAGGGCTGCCTTAAAGATAGAGGGGCTAAAATTGCTTGTTTCAGACAATAAGGCCCAGTATAAGATAAATAAGGATTATTTTGACCTGGGGGTCATCCAAAGCTACTCTAGCAGAGTCAAAGAATAAAAAAAAAATGTGGCTGGAAATGAGCTAATAATAATTCTCCTTTAACTGATATCTCAGCTGTTTTCCTTACAGTCTTAATATCTGAATTGCCTCTCATAGGAATAGATACTCTGATCTGTAGCATCAGGATGTTTCTCTTTTGTTACCCAACATCTAGCAGATTAGTTTGTGTTGTGCTTACTGAGTGCCCAAACAGAGCATCATTTATTTCTACACTTTTTTGTCTTTCACTTCCTCACCACTTCTTTCTTTTATCAGTCCACCCTCCGCAGAGGGAAGAAGGTCGACAGGAAGGAGCGTGTGAGCGAGCAGACCTATCAGCTGTCCCGCTGGACCCCACTGGTCAAGGACATCATGGAGGTGTGTTTGTGGGCATTTTTTTAATGCGATGTTTAATGTAAGCTTTAACCTGCAGTCCGGCAGATGAATTGGAGCGTCCTTGTATACCAGTCTCAAAAACTTCTCCATTGTTACTTGGATGCCTCAAGTAAACTAGACATCCAAAAACAAGCTATTTACTTTTGACTTCCTATACACCCACAACAGCCTCAGTCAAGCATCAGCTTTTTGCTGCCTGGTTTGGCATCTACTATATTTAGCCCCTTTATTTGTGCAAAGCTAATTCTGCAGTGGACCTCTTCAATGGGTCTGCTTGTAGTTGCTAAGAGATGAATCCCCCTATTCAAGCATGCTTGTGTGTGTGTGAGAGAGAGACAGGCAATATTGCTGACAAGGATCTGTTTGTTTTTTTTGTTTTTGTTTTTTTGTTCTCCTGCAGGATGCTATTGACGATAAGCTGGACACCAAGCACTACCCCTACATCTCCACCCGCTCATCCGCCTCCTTCAGCACCACTGCGGTCAGGTACGCACCCACGCATGAATGCATTTTCACACAGCGTATCATCTTATTTCATGGTTGCAGCTTTTTAAATTACGAAGACAGAAATGGTGGTACGGGATCAATAGTAATTTGGGAAGGGAGATGAGTCTGATGGGACTGAGAAGAAATAAGAACAGTGACGTGTTGCTGCTGACTGGCAGGTTAGTGAGCTACATATAGTCTTCCATGTGTTTTAGTGTTGTAGTGAAGAAGCAACCACAGAACCTTCCACATTTTGAAAGTGCTTTCTTGTGATTGCTTTCTGATTATATATTATTTTTCACAGTACTTGCTTATTCTTCGGTCCAGTCTGTGTGGAGTGATGCATATCGATTCAGCATTACTTCCTGTCCTGGCTCATTTGCTGTCCCTCCTCCACAGCTGCACACACACCCAGCATGGAGTGCTTTGTTGGTGCAAAGAATCGGATAAAACCTCTTATGTTGGAGCATAGTCTCATAAAGTATTTGCAGCTGAATCTTTGCCTTCAGCTTAGTTCATTTGGTTTCAGTTCGCAACTTAATGTGGCTATAATTCAGTATTTGTATATTAAAGACGTGCGATGTGAAGTAGGGTACTCACAGTTAAAAACCCACCCATAAAAAGATCACCGGTCTCTGCAGCTCACTCCCTTCCTTTTGCTCCAAAACCTGAGCTCGTTGTTTTATTTTTCTCGCTACTAACATAATGCTCTCATGGTCTTCTTCTTAGCCCAATCAGGCTCCTGCCTTCATTATAGAGCATGAGGTGGCAAACGGAAACTGTTAGCAAATAGCTGGTGAACGTAAAGACAGCTGCTTAAAAAAACGCCTTAAAAGACACATGCTTAAAAAAAACAGAGGAAGACCGAAGCTGGAGCTAAAGGAGGGTGAATATTGGTGTGGTCTGTAACATAACGCAAAATAAATGCTAATGTGGCACTGTGTCTGGTGGAGGTATAAACAGACAACCGGACCATAAGCTTACATGATCATATATTGAGTATTTTTTGTTTGTTTTTGGTCTAGTGGCATTGAATATACATATATTCCAGATTTAATAGTTCTCAGTTAACATCCTAAATACCAAAATATTGGTCACACAAGACCTGTAATCTATAATCATTTCATGTGAGACTAACACGATACGTGGTAATTGTACATTGTCTGTATTTAGCAAAAGAAAATAAATCAGAATTTAAATTGAAGAATTCTTCTTTTTTATTCACAATTACTTTGTTTTATTAGTTTTTATTGAGTTTCATTTTGTCTCATTATTGTCTGTAAAGCACTTTGAACTGGAGCATGAAACGCGCTATAGAAATGAAGTTTGATTCTACAGTCAGTCTACAGACCTGGCTTATTTCCCTTATCCCAATAGTCTAACATAAGAGTTGCACATTCTTCATTCCTTTCTGTATTGCAGTATTACCAATAAACCCATTTGCATCTTAATCATAAATAAATATAAAATATTACCGCACCTTTACGAGCTAGTTTTGATTAAGAACACTCTCCCTGTCGACAGGAGTTCAATTGCGAAAAAACAGTGTTACATGCAAATCATCATATATGAGAATGATTGTTTTTGCCCTGAGACATGGTTGCATGCTGTTGATCTTCAGCGCCAGCAATCAAATGGTTGGTCAGGACTGTCTGGTATGTATGTAGTCTGAAAGGAAATGGTGCCTGAGGGGCAACACTCAGGATGAATATTTTACTCAATAAGCTTTTTGCTGCCACTGCAGGGTAAAAGGTGTATTTTGGTGTGACTGAAATCCCCTTTGGTGAAATTTCCTGCATTCATGAAACAGTTTCTATATTTAGGAAAAGTTAGTTTTTGATTTTTGATTTATCTCTCTGCAAAGACAGTCACACAGTCTTTCAGGACTGGATTAAAAGTTAAAGTAGGATTTCATGGAGGGTTTGTTTTAGTGAAGTGAATAGGACAAAAACACAAAAATGATGTGACTCTGTTTTTCTTCGTGGCAGTGCTCGGTATGGCCACTGGCACAAGAACAAGACACCTGGAGAGTACCGCACTGGGCCACGTGTCATGGTCTTCATCATCGGCGGCGTGTCCTTCAGTGAAATGCGCTGCGCCTATGAGGTCACACAGGCCAATGGGAAGTGGGAAGCCGTCATTGGTAAGTAGTGTTACAGGGGGCGCTACAGGCTGACAGAGAGAAAAACATGAGGCTTGGTGTGTAGGCTGTGGACATGGTTACTTCAAGACACACCCACCACCTTAAAAACAGAGTGGGTGTGTCTCTGAGTGGACATGTTTTAGTGAAAGTGTGAAAGCTGAGAAAAGCTGCGTCCTAATTCAGGGGCCACATCTTTTAAGAGATTTAAAGAGAGGCTGGACAAGAAGCTCCAGATTCAATCTGACCTTCAGTGGCCTTTGAAAGGCTTCTGAACCGGGAAGCCGGGAGAAAAAAAAAGAAAAGAGAAAAAAAAAAGAGATGGACAGATGAAGAAACATGAAGGGAGTTGACAAGAGAAAGTGAGCTGAATGGAGAGTTGAGTCCTGATGTAGAAGAGCAAATTCAATGCACAAAAAGAAACGAATCATCTTACGATCCATTTAACCTTTCAAAGAATCTATTTTTTACCTAAAGTATAAAAGGAAATCTACTGACTTTTTGCTAGTTTGTAATTACTTTTTTTTTGGGATTAAGTTGTACTTTGCTGGAGCGCGTGGAAAGACAAATAAAGGACAATTCAGGTAGGGTTTTTTGGTAAAGTTAGGTGATGTCCTACTACCTAAAACTAGGTTGATTAAAAAATAGTTTTCTGAAACATTAAATGTGGTTTGATATTTCAGGCTTCATGTCAATATTTTGGCCTTGAATATTATAAAATAAACTTTAACTCTTTAACCCTTTGGAAACAAAATGGAAATTTAGGCTCAGGTTTTCCAAATAGAAACCATTTCATCGCACAGGTAGGGGGTCATACATCCCACATTACACATTAGTGCCGCAATAATTTCCCACCCACAGTTTTACACTGCAGCAGCTTTTTTTTTTTTTTTTTCCAAGGTCCAAATACAGAAAGCTGTTACAAGCTGCCTATTGTGTGCGATGTGTTGTGTTAAAATAGCCCTTTGTGTCATGCCCCTGTACCGTTTATTTGATGTCTTAAAGCTTCGCCAGCCAGTCTGTGTTATAATGTTATGTTAACAGAAAGTGTCTTTTGTTGTGCTCTGCTTCTGCTGTTGTCTTTAAAAACAACTGTTGTCTTTAAATTGCAGCCACGCCATGTCTTTTTCTGTGTCTGTGTGTCCCAGTTTATTTGTGTTTGTGCAACATGGTTAGTGTGTGTGTCTGTGTATGTGCGTGTGTGTGTGCTCTGTATGACAGGTTGCTTGTTTTTTACCCTTTTGTTTCCTGGAGAGAGAGAGAGAGAGAGAGAGAGAGAGAGAGAGAGAGTGGAGGAGGGGAGGGGGCATGGCATGTGCTGTGAGACGAGTGGTGAAGCCACTTCTGTTCCTCCACAGGTTCCACCCACATGCTCACCCCCACCAAATTCTTATCGGACCTGCAGCACCCCGACTTCCGAGAGTCCACTAGGGTGTCCTTTGAGGACGCAGACCCCTCAGCCGAGTGAGGCAGAGACAGATTGGGAGGGAGGGAGAGAGAAATCACACAGAAAAAAGTAAAGGCAGCCGTGCAAAGAAGCCCTTTCTGAACCTTCACAGCACAAGGGCTTTCTTCCTTATTCCTTCTTCTTTGAACACTCAGTACTGTTTTATGTAACTCCACCCTCCTCCTCCCCAAGTTCCTCAGGGATGGATACTCCCGACATTTCCTCACTGCATGGACTGCTCCATCAGACTCCACTCTCTATGTAGCTATCTATGTAGCTATCTTACCCAATCATATCTCCATCAGGTGTTTCAGGCGTGTTCCTGAGAAGTCTTAGTCTAAGGTTGATGCAGACTGCAGACTTCATGGGTTAAATTACCCACAAATCCACTGCAATAAACATGTGATTCAACAATTTAAAATAGTGAGATGAGACATTTTGGCACTAAGATTTGTTAGTAAAGGACAAGGGGCGGTCTTAGCTCACATCCTTACAAACTTGATGTAAGTCCAAAGTCTGTACTGATTAGCAGCCATGCCTGAGGAGGTCGTGACCCCATCCCTGCTGCCTCCTCCCATCACGTCTGCTGGGTGGATTAAATCGCCCATTGATGGGCCACCCAAAGGCCCTTTGAGCTTGTTTAAAATTCACTCCAGATTTAATCTACCCCAACATCTTTATCAGTTATTACAGTTTATTTTTTTGGATTTGTGCTTTACAAAGACAATCACCTTGATTTGTTACTGATTCTTTCAGGATAGATCCTTGAGTTGATGTTGGGTTTCAAAGAAGCTTTTTATATGTATATTTTTTTTCTTGTTTTTCTTTGTTTTGACTCCCAGTCCTTTGACTTTGTCCACTCAGCCCACCATCACATGCTCACATGGCTCGTGACCTGTCTGCAGAGGGTGCTGGTTATTAAGAGAATAATGATGATAAATTCAGAGTGCTGCTGACAAACAGGGCAGTTTGAAGGGCGACACAAATGGGAAACAGTCAAGCAACCAAAAACAATTTCATATGAATATTTGCCTTCTATGTTACAACCATCACGACCCCTCTTTTCAGACAGTCTGAGAATGTAGCATTGTTCCACCTGATATGCTTTAGCAACACACCAAAAAAAAAAAAAAAATGCCAAACAACTATTATACCCCTCCTCTCTTAACACAGGTGACTGTTCATTTCTTCCAAAAATCATCCTTTATATAAGCATCCAGCACATGCTTGTTGATGCAGCAACAGAGAATACGTCAAAGTAGCCCCTGTTAGAAAACAATACATAAATGTGTGGACAACCAAGTAATTAATTTAAGATTTAAGGGAGTTTACTTCAAAAAGTCCAGCTGCATAAAATTAGCAAATGGATGACTACGGTGTGATCATAAAGATCAAATAACATGCCTGATTTTAATTTGGCGAATCTCCCCTTCAAGGTGGTCTCCTTGAGCAGCACTGCAACACTTCCTACTCAGCTGTTCACATTGGTCAGTGGAAGTCTCATTCTGTCTTCTTGTATTTAGTGCATCTAGAGCTCCTCCAGTGTGTTAACACAGTCATGTGAAAAAAGTTTTCATAGGACTCTATCCACAGTGCCATGTATCGGCACAAACACCTCATACCAACTGTCAAGTGCGGTGGTGGAGGTGTGATGATATGGACTTGTTTTGCAGTCACAGGACCTGGGCACTTGCAGTCATTGACTTGACCATAAACTCCTCTGTATACCAAAGTATTCTAGAGTCCAGTGTAAGGCCATCTGTCTGACAGCTACAGCTCAGCCCAATTGAGTCATGCAACAGGACAGTTATCCCAAGCACACCAGCAAATCTATAACAGAATTGCAGAAAAAGAAAAGAATCAAGGTGTTGCAATGGTCTAGTAAAAACACCCAGACCTCAACTGGATGGAAATGCTGTGGCAGGACCTGAAGAGAGCTGGGCATAAATGAATGCTTGCAAACTGCAATGAACTCAAGCAACGCTGTAAAGAAGAGTGAGACGAAAGTCCTCCCCAATGATGTAAGAGACTGATAGTCATACAGAAAATAATTACTTCAAGTTTTGTTGCTAAAGGTGGTTCTACAAGCTACTGAAAAATTGGGTGTACTTAGTTTTTCACAGGACTGTATAGAGTCATGTGAAAACTTTCTTTTTCACATTATTGTATATCAACCCTTTAACTTGAATTTCTGTGGTGAAATTACAAGTGGTCAGAACGGGACTTCTAGGGTGTGAAAATGGCAGCAGCACAGGAAGCAGTCCAGAGGTGCACAAGGAGATGACCTTGAAGTGCAGTGCAGAATGGCTAAATTTTAATCAGGCACGGTTTCTGCTTTTTTTTATGGGTGGAGCCATGTACGTTTTTATCACACTTTGTATTGAAAATAGGCCCATTGAAAAAAACTGATGAACGGTTTGCCTTGAACAAAGGGCAAAGGGAAAACATTTTATACTTTAACAAGCTGTTAGTTAAACGTCTCATAGAAAACACCAAAAAACATGCCTCCTTGGCAGAGGTGATGTTTTTCTATGACTGTTATTTCCTCATTGTCTGTCATTAATTACTAAAGGACTAACATATAATGTGATTCAAAGCTCACTTTTTCAACCACTGAAGACAGAATATTGTAGTTTGGACATCCATCTCATCCATGACTAATCTGCTAAAGCAATATCGTTTACAAACCAACTTTTTTTATGGTTTTCTCAGTAAGCAGCTCTCACCATAAGCAGTATGACGCCCCCCCTCCCTACATACTGCCACATTCAACGCTTCCTGAGCAAAATGGCCATTACTTATTAAAACAAGTCTTTGTTTTTGCTGTGCTATTTTAGTCCAAACTCAGTCATATACAGTGATTTTTGTGGTGTTGGACAGCAACATCACAGTGTTGTTTCTGGGGCTAAAAGAGCCCACCAAGCTGTGTGTTTGGGGAACAGCAGAGAAGCAGGCGAGGCCAGTTCGACATTGCACTCTGACCTCAACTTTAACCCACGCTAAAACCCCACTCACGATCCCTGACTCCTGCAACCACCACACCACCCAGTTCGACATGGGCTTGCCTCCTTCTCTTTTGTTTACACCTTCAGCTACTTGCACTTCCTGTTGTGGCCCCATGTCGGGTCAGATTTAACTGTAGGTGAATGTGTTTGAGGTAAAGAAGCTAATCGAGCCAAACTGGAAGAAACATGCAGCTTTGCAACAGAAACAAACCAATGTAGGTCAAAAACTGTTGATAATGTTGAACAGGTGTGAGGAGTAAATCAAATCGACTGTTTGCCTCCTTTATGCTCAGGAATTAAGACAGCATTAAGTGTTTGCTTTACTCCAGTGCTGCACCTTTCAAGTTGTCTCTTCAAAATGTGTCTTCAGCTGTCACAATTGTCCATCTCTGTGTCATTAGGGTTACTAAATTTCACATTTCCATTCATATTTAAATTAGACAACAGGCTTGACTCGCTGGTTTTGGATTTCATGCTGACTTTTTGCAGTATTCTTAGCTTTCTCAGCTGTCTGCGTGCAGTTTAATTAAAGGTCTATGCAACCTTGCACATTGTGGTGGCTGTGCATACACAGATTTAGTGTTGCAGGTTTTCTACCAGCCCATGTACTGCTTTCAGCTAACAGAGTCATAGTAGTTGTGTGGTGCCATCTCTGATCTGTGTGCTCCCATGAGGTTCAACTGCATGTGATTTAACCATAGACAGTGTAAAAAATGGACGTAGCCGCCGTGACGTCACCCATTGGTTCCTGATGAGTGTTTCCGCTTTGGCCATCTTGGTTGCAAGAAACCGGATGTGACGAGAAGGGGCGGGTCTGACTGTGAAACCGCTTGCTCATTGGTTAATGCCTTATGATTGCCAAGTCGTTAGCCACTGAACGAGTGGAAAATACCACGGCTAATCCTCCTGTTTGAAACATGGTATGACCAAGATTTACAAAATAGTTTTTTTTTCAGTGTAACTGAAAATGAGTGACCAAGACCATCAACTCAGCAGCAAAGTGTTTACAGAGGTCCAGAAAGAAAATGTTTTTCCCGTAGACTTCTACGGGACTGGAAGTCTTTTTCTTTTTTTTTCTAACCACAGCTATCGCTGTCTAGTAGCCTTCAGACAGAATGCAGGTGTTTTGGCACTTCCGCATTGCCTTCATTTTTCCGACCAGGAAGCTACGTCCACGTTTTATACTGTCTATGGATTTAGCACAGCCCAATAACTGTAAGTTTGTGGAGTAAGAGTGTATTTAATCTGAGCTAAATAAGTTAAAGTAATACATTACATTCTCCTGCACAAGTTAACAAAAATCCCATAAATTAAAGGGGACCTAAATTGTCATTCCTGCTCTGTCTTTATTCTTGGACTGACGAGAGTAGGTTTACCCAGTTTATAGTTAAAAAAAACATATCTTATACAGGCTCTATTTGCAGCCCCTCAGTTCATCCTGTGTCGGAAAAAAGTAACTTTAGCTCTTGTGCATTAAAGCCCTCTTTCTTCTGATTGGCTGCTCCTCACCTGGCTTCCGCAAACAGAACCCAATCCTTGTGAGCACCACCTCCTCCACTTGCTGTTGTTGAGGCTCAGAGAATGCAGTTTAAACTGACTAAAAGACATAATTTCTGATTCCTAAAACAAAGTTCATACTTTGATGGACACACTGTGGTCACCCAGTACATTTAAAGGCTCCACCCGTAGGATAAATGGCTGCTTAGCTACAACTTTTAAGAAAGCTAGTGTAGCCACATTAGCCTACTGTTACCGGTAACTGCTTTTATAATTATAAAAACAAAATGGTAGCAAGTCATTTGGTCTGATCACCTTTTTTTCGCAACCAAAAAAAGTACAGCTACAGTGCTCAGAAAACAGCTCTTTCTGTGACCATATAAGGAAATCCCCTCAGATTAACATCAACTACACCCAAGAGTAGGAAAAAAGTATCAGAAACTGGATGTTTAGAGCAGTCTGAAGCCTGATCTGTTTGGCTCATAGGGATTACTGGCACACACAGTGACCTCAATATTTTAAAAGTTTAGCCATGTTTAATAGTAACATCCACGATAGTAACAGCATATATATTCATACGTGACAGAAGTGAAAGAAAAGCAAAATAGGTCCACTTTAATGTGTAAAACTTACTGAGCCCAGACAGGTTCTGGGAGATTCTGAAATGCTGGTATGCAAAATCCAAATCAGCAAAAAAAAAAAAAAACCCCAAAAAAAAAAGAAAAA
>VUQI01027793.1:22216-42488 GCA_015106735.1 Paratilapia polleni
TGAGAGAAAAAAGGAAAAAAAAAAAAAAAAGATTAGCTGTGGTTTTAAATTATCTTCCAGCACAGTAAGCTCAGAGGAAACATCGGTCCTGACTGCTCCCCCGGTGGGATTTTTTTTTTCTTTTTAGATATGGCTTCCAAGTAGCCTCCTGGCATTATTTTTGTATGATCTTTGCTCTCCATAACACATACTCATCAAACAAGCTATAACATGAGCCACGGACTCATCTGGCGCTCACAACTTCGTGTATTTCAGCGCGATAAAATTAGGAGTAATTTAAAGCCGATTCGCTTGTTTACCTGTAATATCTGAATGTTGATAAAATGCTATTTAAGCAATTATAATGGCGTTATTAAGGCGACACTCCGGGAAGATGACTCCGCTCCGTATACTAGCTGCTGCCGGGGCGGGTAGCGGATGTGATCCGGTCCGGGTGTTCCGGCCGCCCGGTCCTCTCCACTGAACTCCAACCCCCGCGCTCTCTATCAGCATCTCATTCCTGTCTCAATATGTCTCAAGATGGCGGCCAATGCAGGATCGATGTTTCAATATTGGAAGCGCTTTGACTTACAACAACTACAGGTCAGTTCAACCTCTGTTTAAATCCTCTGCGCTCTTTTCGTTTCGGCCGTCTCGCCTCTTTCGGCGGCTGTGTTTTGTGTTTTTTTCGCGGCCGTCTCGTAGGTGTTTCGGAAGAGAATTCAAGACCTCTTCCTCACATTGATGAAAGTGGCTCTCTCGCTGATCAGAAATTGATCCTCTTTGTTCAATTCAACATCGATCGGACACTGCAACTGGGCAAGCCAGGGCGACGCCGCGGGGATGCGCGGAAATAAAAGCAAAACGGCAGGGCTTTGGCGAAAAGCTCTCGGTTGGCTATCTTTATTGCGTGTTCTTCAACTTTTACCGGAGCCAGTAGCCGTAGTTAGCCCGACGCTTTAGCCGTTGTAAGGTTGGATAATTTGGGGGAAAAATAAGTGCGACTCATTATACGGTGGCGCTGTGGTGACACCAACCGTTGAGACGGGCAGCACAGAGACACAACAGCGCTTTACTTGTGTTTTTTTCTGCTTTTAACTGTCAAATCGGTAAGTTTAGTTGAACGCGAACGGAAACATTAGCAACCTTATCGGCTAACGGGTTTGAAACAGTTTGTATTAAAGTCGTCTCAGAGATTATGCTTGATGAACTCGGCCGTTTTTTTTTTTTTCGGTTTCCCCTGACGGCAATTACACACAGTGAGGTTTTCACAGACGTTGCCACGTCTGTGGAAGTGGACAGGACGGGACAGCGTGTTTGTTGACGCGACGCAATTAAAAACACGAACGCTGGAAATGTGATAGATCATGACCTTGTGATTATGATCAACTCCCAGAAATGTCCCAGCCTCGCGCACGCCACTAATCTCGGCGTGCACGGACGAGATAGATCCGTGGCACAGGAAGGGGTATGAGGAAAATATTGGGCCTATTCAGTGCGTGAATATAGCCTGTGTATATTAGAGCGTGTTTGACCTATCACAAGACAAGTAGACAATGGCACTGTTGTGTTTTCCCGTGGCATTTTACATGCATTGCTGAATTTTAAATCACAGTTTATGAATATTAGTAGCCCAGTTGCCGTCGTCATTAACATAAGATTGCATTATGTAGGCTGGCCCAATTGTTCATACATTATTTTGTAAACCGCACGGGCTTGGGTTTTAAACTTTTATTTAGGTCATGATGCCCCTATGACTGGGTAGACAAAAGGACAGTGAACAAGTCTTCCCAGCGGGCTTTGTGTTGCACTTACGCCACATCATCAAGGCTTCACTTCTCCTATTTATTTGATCCTGTTCGGTCCTCCTACTCGTGCCCCCTTGTTCATGCATTATGTAAAAAAATTGAGACTGCTTTCTCTTGTCTTTCCTCACTATCTATCTCCCACCCCCTTCCTGCTCCCCTCCAATCTTTCGCTCCTTCTCCTCCCTCCCCCTCCCTTCCTTTTATATTTTTTCCTCTCTCTCTCTCTCTCTCTCCCTGTCTCCTCTGGCCCTTCACCCTGCTTTCACCTATTCTGCCCACTCTGAGCTGGTGTGTGTGTGTGTGTGTGTGTGTGTGTGAGAATTTGTCTGAGATCAGTCTTTTTTCATAGATTGACTGCCAGCACGGACAGTGAAGGCACTGCCAGCAGCCAGGACATGAAAAATGCATCGCATAAGTTTGTGATAAGGCCCTGGGTAATTATGGCAAAGGCCCCTATCACAAGCGATTAGTCAGGACAGTGAATCTGAGCGTGTGCAAAAAGGCTGGCGGTTGGCAGGCCTGTCTGCAGGATAGGAATCAGTCGGAGCTGGTGTGTGTGTGTGTGTGAGCAGAACATTCACTGTCTATTATTGATGACATCTTATTTACTCTCCCTCCCACTGAGAGGCTCCTAGAGGAAAGCCTTCAGATAAGAACCTTTTTCTTATCCATTTTTTTGGTGGATAATGTGGGGTTTGCATGATACGATCACGGTCTACACATGGCCCTGTCAGCCACTTGCTTTCGAATTTGCTTCCTCCATGTAATCGATGGGCAGTTCGCACTGTACACTTACTCTCACAGTCTGATTTGTCTGTGTGAGAAGCACCAGCAAAGGAATGTTTTCTTTTCTTGTTTCTTTTGATGATGAAAATCCAACTCAAGCTAGATGTCAGTAGCTTTAAGCCATCATAGCGTGTATTCCTCAGGCTCCAACTGCTGATGTTCATTAAAATCCTATTTGATCAGTGTGTCCCATTCCCTGTGTGAGAAACTAGCTAGGTGGTTGTTACAGGACAGAGAGTGCTTTGAAACAGCACAGCGAGCTGTTAACTTGTCTTCTCTGCATGCCTTTTTTTTCCCCCTTGCCTTTCCCCTCACCAGCACCACCACCACTACAAACACAAATGGGTGCAACAGTGATGCTTTTAGCAAGGTCTTGCACACTTGCAAAGTGGATCAGTGATTCAGAGATGATGGCAGGGTGACAGTGAATTACAGATGGAGGAGGTTTTAACGTCTGTAATCCCTGTCCGTCCATTACAGAGTTGAGTTTCTTTAGAGGGGATCATCACTCTTCTCTCCTGTTGTTTTTTTCTTTTTCTTTTTTTTTCTTCCCTTTTTTGACCCAGTCAAGCAGTTTGCTGGAACATTGCGTTTCTGCTTGGGGAGCAGTAAGAGATTGCGCTTCATTACAGGCAAGCCTTAATAAGATATGACTGAATAGCTGGGCCTATATACCTATACTTTGTAATTTCTGTGAAGCTTGGAAAGCTTGGAAAATTAGGAACAGACCATTCTGTTATACACAATTCCCAATTTAGGCCTAATAGCCTACATCTCACCTCATAACATTTCCTGGAACAACGCACCCCCAGAGCCATTTTGAAAAATAGTTCACTATGTTAGCGGACAGCTAAATAGTGACTTGGATGAAAACTGATATAGACCCCCATTCTTATTCACCACCTCCTAATGGGTAAATTTTGGAAAAGGGTTTTGTAAGTTGATCCCAGAGCCATGGTCAGTGGCAACCTGAGTGGTTTAAATCTCTCAGCGACTGGCTCGCTGTTGTCTGCAGGAGTTTTAGTGTTAATTTATGAGCTGGTTGTCTGAACTCACTGGTGGGATATTTTTACCCCTCTGTTGCTGCACAGGCCGGGGGAGCATAGAGGAAGGGGCATCACGTCATGCTTTTACTGTAGCCAACCGCCTCTCTGCCCAGTGACAAAACCTGGCATTGGGACTGAGGTTTCACTGTGTGTTGGTGGGTGGTGAGCGACTAAGCATGAGTCAGACAGAAGGACGAGTGCATGTCAGGTCTTTGGTCTGTCCTCCGTCTACTCTGGTGGGGGCTTTGTCATCTTACTTTCTAAGAGGTTACAGTGTAAACGTGTGGAGAATACACTCCACGAGAAGGTGCAGCTCTCAGAAAACTGAAAAGAACTTTTCATGCACCTTATCAGTGGCTAATTCTCAGCAGAGGCCCATACTCCCCAACTCCTCAGCGATTAAGTGTACGTCACTCTCAGGCTCAGTTTCCTTCACCCTCCCTCTGATTGAGGAGACGAGTGTCTACTTTAAATTCACTTTATCCGATTTATTACTAAAACTAAATATATTACTGCATGAGAGCCATAATCTGAGTTCTCAATTACACAATTTATTTTTTTTAACTTTGGCAGGGTAAATGAAATTTGGACCAATGTCATCTGATGTTTGAACAAAAGATACAAAGCACTTAACAGGAGTCTAAAAATAGGGGCAGGCAAACAGATGGAGTCAGCAGCTCTCAATTCAGGCTTTATGCAAAAGTGTGTGCCAAACAGATTTTTACCTTTTGAAAAGTCTCTGGTTGGGATAAAAATGTAGCGTCATGTTTTTGTGTTCATATTTGTGATTTTTAGATTGAGTAAAAAAACAAAAACAAAACATTAAATCACTGTGTTCTTTCCTACAGAAAACCTTTATAGTAAACCTGGCTATGATAATATAATTTAATTACAGTAAAGGCCAGTTTGTTTTTAACCCAAGAAAACAAATGTTTTTTTATTGGGTGGAAAACATGTGAGATTTAAGGGCAGGGAGTGAATTAAATGTTAATATCTAAAATGTTCAAATTTCATCACCTTTTCTTTTTAGTTTTTCTTTAAAGTTTATGGCTTTGGGGCTTAATATACTCCTTAATATTTATAGTAAAAGTTTATGTGGGGTATAAACTTGTCATATTCTTCTGTAAACGGTTTAGTATTTTTGTTTGTTTGTATCAGTGTGCATTCAGCTCAAACACTAAACTACTTAAACCACACCAATAAATCACAAAAATAAGAGTGTCAATATAAAAAATAAGTGTTTTCATACCTTGGCACTAAGTTATAGAAGTATTTAGAGAAACTTTAACGAAGATCAAAATGTGGTAAATATATATATGTGTGTGTGTGTGTGTGTGTGTGTGTTTGATGGACCCATAATCATGTAAAAATCTTTTGCCTTCTTATTTTTGCTGCATAATATAAAAAAACTACACTGAAACCTTGCACCTAACAACCAGCAACAAGAGCACAAGGGGGCAGTTTGCAGAGACCTATTTTCAAGTGGCAGGCATTATTTACAGACCCACTTGGAGTCTCTCTCACCTACAGCATCATAGAGTTTCACCGTATCTCATGACAGAAGCATCCATTATCTCGCTGCTCTGTATTCCAGCAGAGAGAGCAAGGGGCTACTGTGAGCGGACACTTCTCTTTAAGCTCACCGAGGAATATACTGGCTCTTTCCACTTGTTCCAGGATGATGCCCACTTTATTTAAAAATCAAGCGTGCACTTGAAACGGCGCCTCCGAGGCTGATGTATTCCTGCACAGTCTATTGTTCATCTTGTAATATTAAGCCTAAGGTTTTCAGTAAACAGAAATCCTGCATTCCCAAGGGGAAAAATGTCTTGTCCGTAGTTGACTGGGAAAGTGAAAATGCACACAGAGTGAGGTGAACGCCGACTGTGGGCTTAGATCCACACATGCAACAAAGCAGTCCACTCATACACTCTTTCTCTGGTCAGTTTTGTTCATATGTTTCACATGTCTCCCATATGTTTTTAGTTATCTAACCTTCATGATGTGATCGCTATTTTTAGATGTATGTGACATACAAATTGAACTTCACATTTTAAATGTATACCTGTCAAACAACATTTAGGGCTGCAACTGAAAGTTATTTTAATCTTCTCGATTGAATGATCTTCTGTCATTCAAGTAATTAATTGTATGTTTTAGTCTTTGCCGTACTTTACAATCTCCAGAGTCATTTTCCACTCCACATGCAATAAATGAAGATTACAGTTAAGTGTGGCAACCTCAGAAATGTGTTGTGAGAACCCCCTTGAATAATGACAGCTTTTGTGAAAAACTTGGGAAATCTGAGCTTTTAGAAACCGTTTGATTGGTTGTTAAGTACCAGATTTCTGATGACCCGGCAAGAAGAGTCTGGATGAGATTTGAGGCATTTTGAAGAGTTAAACAAGATGTTAACATGGAAACATAAACAGAGGCAACAGACCAGAAAACGAAATGGAGTCTCATTTCCACAAGGTACCACAATGTGATAATTTAGACCCAACTGCAGATGGTCACACACTGGGGGCCACGTTTTTGAACAGTTTGGCTAATGTAGCTCTACACGAGTGTGTCAGAATCTGTTTCTGCATAAAATACTCCAGGGTTTTTCCTGCCTCAAAGTGGGCCTTTGGGGCACATAAGCACAACTGGTCCACATACAGTTAAGGCAAAGAGTCTCTGTTACCTTACTTAACAGCAGGCTGTGCATTTTCCTGTTATTTTAGATCATTTTATAAACAAAAGTGTACTTTAATCTTAAGTAATTTAAACCCAGTTACAAAAAAATGGTTAATAGTTACAGTTCTTGTGATTTTTATTTTGGTTTAAGTCCAAAACTCTGTTACTCCGTGGCCTTCACTTGTCTGGTGTATCCAAGCTATTGGTGAACCACTTGTCCTACCTAATTTTAGTGTTGTTTATCTCACTGTTATCAAGGCGTGATGGCTAAATAGGGTCTGAGGAGCCTTATGCAGACCTTATCCCATGTCAACCCATGACTCCAGTATCAGTGTCCTGTTAGATCATTGACCATAGGTATTGAATTCTAATAGGCCTATTGGTGTGTCCTAATGGTCCAAGTATTGAATTATGATATTGGCACGGGCTGATGGCCTCTGGATTGAATTATGATATTGGTATGCTGCGGGCTAATGGTTCTTGGTATTGAATTATGATATTGGTGCACTTTGATGGTGAAGGGATTGAATTATGATATGGGCAGCTATCTGCTAATAGCTCACTCTGTGTAATTTTCAGTGTCAATCATGGCCTCAGTTGCTAGATCCATAGCCGGCCCTAAGGCTCAATACATCAGTCGAGTCAGGTGGGAAAAGCCTTCACCCTTTAGCCTCGGCTCTCACTCCAATTTACTTTCCGTTACAGTCTCCTTTTTCACTTTCTTATTCAGTCCATCAGGGGTTTTGTTCCTGGATTCATTGTATTAATCTAAGAATAGGCTTAGAAGTTTATTGTTTTTCATTTTTGTACACTTCTTAGCCTCTATTCTCCCAGCTATGAGAGGTAGAAATGGCAGATGTTTTAATAACAAGCCGGTTATAGATCTTAGATTAGTTAAAGAGTTTTATTGATTGCCTTGCCCTCAGTAGCTGTGTGTGTGTATTTCGGCATTTTCATGCACAATCTTCTGTTACAAGGACCCTAATGTTTAAGTAATGGCTCTGAATATAAACTAACTTAATTTCAGTAAGTGTCCACACCTTTGCAGTGTTTATGTTGAGCTCATTCCCATTTTGGTAGTTTAAAAGCAACCAGAGCTGCGATGGTCCTGCTGCCAGCTCACGGAGTAAATGGACGGCCTGCTTCTGTGTCAGCCCTCTAAAAATAACACAGACTGCTGGCTGGGCTCAGCAGAAAACTACCACCGATTATGATGATTCAACTACCCTGTATTCACAGGTGCGTGTGTGTGTGTGTGTGTGTGTGTGTGTGTGTGTGTATTGCGTGGGGGTAGGTTGTGCTTAACAAATGGTTTTCTGCATTCGGTACGGTGTTCGCTGGTTTACTTTTAGTTCTGTCTTAGGTTGGCAAAACTTTTGTTGAAGTCAGAAGAATTTGTTGAGAAACTGTGCGTCCTGAGTGCTTGTGTGTTGTTGAGGTGAACCACAAAAAAAAAACCATTTCTAATTTGAGCAATGTTAATGTAGTGGACACTTTAAATTGTAGTGGATATCAGATTGAGCAGGACCCTGCTACTTAAACCTTACCTAAAGGCTGGTCTGTGGGTTTATCTGCAGAAACATGGGAAATTCTATATGAACAATGTCCTGTATCTGTTAAATTCATTGAACGCCATCAGACAGTGCGTTAACCCCTCCCTGACCTTTGACCTGAGCAGCTGTCAGACTGGAGCCAAGGTTCAGAGGAGATCTGACCCTGAAGACCCCAGTATGACCTGGGCTGTCTGAGTGGCCTAACCTTTAGAGCTAACAGATGATGACTTCACCATCTGTCTTGCCTTTAACAGGTCTAGCCTCCTTGAACTTGAACTTGTGTGAAGATGGAAAAAAGGACAGTAAAAGAGAGAAGACAGCGTCACAGTTTTCCTACCCTGTATCAGTTTTAGATTTAAAGCTAAATTACCACGGTAAAGTGAGAGGTTTGAAACTTTAGGCTTCGTTTGCCTATTTACGTATAATTTGTGAGCTCCTGCTTGGGTTGGAGGAGTATGTGTGTGCCCCAGTTAAAAGGCATAAAATTGGATGTACGTTGCTGAGCTCTGTAGCCTGTCGTCTCGTTTTTTAAAAGTGAGAGTTGCCCTCTTGAGGAAGGTGGAAGGGACTATGTGTTTAGTAGACACAGGCTCATCCGCTGACTGCTGTCTGACCCTGAGTTCAGTGGTATGGTTATTAATAGGCCCAGAGGCCTCAACTTCCAGGAGGCCCTCTGATCAGCTCCAGATGTGGAATGAGAGGGGACAAATCTACGCTAGCCTATCCATGTTTCACATGAAGCAGAAAGTGGAGAGATAGGCATTTGGTGAGACTGATAAAGAGGGAGGGAGGGAGGAAGGGAGGGACAGGAGACCTTTCCACAGCAGGAGTGTGTTTTGTGAGTCTTTGTTTTCGCGTGTGTGTGTTTTTTCGTTTATTACACACTCTGCCCTCAGACCAAAAGACCATAAAAACGTATGGCATCACCATGGCGACCATAATAACTACCTATAAAACAGCGTGTAAACTGTGAAATAAGACAAACAGACCAGAACAGCCCTGACTGGCTGACTGGCTGACTGAATGGCTGCCTTCCGCCATAAAACTATTTGAGAGCCAGACTGAAGGAATGCCTCGGAGGCTGCTGTGGCTGTCACGACACATGAAAGGATTAGGCTCTGTGTTTTATCTCCTCTTTATCTGATGGTAATGGATAAGCTGAGTGTAGCCTATCATCTGACGCTTGGGCCGGGGGTTTGATGTTTTAGTAGGGTGACGGTTTGTTGAGTTGACCGCTTTGGTCTATTGATTGCTGTTTGATGGTTTTGATATGTAGGCTGTGTGGAACAGGTCAAGTCTTTTATGCAGTGAAGGCTCCAAATAGCTTTTAGCTGTCCTTCACTCCCCCCATTACTCTAGTGGTTCGTTTGATGTTTGGATCAATCAATAGAAAGAGCCTGAGCTCTTACACATGCTCCATCCTACTTCCCACTGAGCTCAATTCCTCTTCCTTCATTGTGCAGGCTTTATATCACATTCTCTCAACACAGAATAAATGATATAATTACAACCCATTACTTAGCCTAACGCAAGCTAATTATTCTGTCATTACTGTAAGGATTAGCTATGCTCATTCTCTCTTTCGCACTGTGTTTCTCTGCCTTTTCCTCTCAAAAGTCATGCAAGCAGAACAGAAAACTCTTACTCATAAAGGCTGAGTAAGACTAAGCCCAGGGACATGTTCTGTTGACGTTGATTGTATAGACCATGGGTGTCAAACTCAGTCAGAATGCAAGGCCACACTAGAAAGTAGTGACAGCACAGACTGGACACATTAAAGAGTCTCGACATACAGATATGTCTAAACTAATGAGGCATTTTGATGTATGCTTTTAATTTATGCGTAGAAATCAACATGCTGCGTTTATAGGCTGTGGCACAGCTCACGCTGATGTGTCATCAGGCGTCTAGAAAATTACTGGATACAACAGATAGACGAGGCTAAATTAAAATGTGGAAAAAGGGCATCATGCAGAGCAGGGATTTAATGTAGCAGAGGCACATGAGAGTGATGCACACCTTTTTTCACTGTCTTGTAAGTGTGCCAACAGCGTGAAGGCTGCTCCTCGTCCTTATATGGAAGTCAAAGTGAATTACAACAAATCAAATAGGCTAACGAATTGAGAACAGATCAGATCTTAACTAAATTAGAGCAACTTTGAACACTGCTCCATTGTCGAGGCTCACAGAATTTGAAGGCTAAAAGGTGTGGACGTTTGCAACATTACACTGCTATCTTGCACCTGTGATTTTTGTCATTATCAGGGTTTTTCTTGCATATAAAACATTTTGGCTCCCACTGAAGAGGTTTTGGCCTTCCACCAAAAAAAATTCACCAGGATTGTGATAAAAATATTTTAAGTGGGGTTTATTTTTTCCAAGCTTAAAATACATTTTTGGCGATTTCAGCAAATTGCCAAAAATATCTGGAAAATGCAGAGACTTGTGTTAATTACAGTAACACAGACTCTTTGCCTTAACTTTATAGAACCTTTATACGCACCAATCGTGCTTGGGTGCATAGTGAGCCCCCCCCCCCCAAGGGGCCAGCTCTGATCCATTAAAAAAAAAACATGATTATCCACCAATTGTTGCTTGTACCTGCATTTGATGTCATACAAAGTAATGGCAGTGATCTAAGTTGCCTGCAGAAATTGTTAGGCCCCAGGCTTGTATATGTGCTACCAGGCCTGGAGAGCCCCACTCTTCTTCCAGACTTGATTAATCCCTATCGCCCCTCTCCATGATCGCAGTTTCCATTTTTTAGTCTGTATCTGTGCACTCATCCCCTCCCCAATCTCCTCTCACTGGCACAGAATGGCTTCCTGGCAGAATGGAGGCATTAATTCAGGGATGAGAGGTGCGATACTCTCACCCTCTCTCTCTATGTCTCTCTGGTTCTCTCTCTCTCTCTATCAGTGCTGTGTTTGTAATGCGTGGCCTTTATCGTAGCTGAAACAGCTCACTACCCTCTGATCCTATCTCAGATCTCAATATCCTAGCCGTTCCACCCTGTAAACGCAGGGATGAAAAATCTTGCCCTTTCACCAATGCATTACACCCTAGCATATCGCCATACCCCTCTCCTCCCATTGCACACTCCACACCACTCACCCTTTGTGACACAGGCCTCCAGCTAAATTCGAACTCTGCAAAATGAGACCAAGTGAGCTGCACTTCCTCCATGCCACAAACCATCTTAGTCTCATTATATTTGTATTTAGGCTCAGGCCGGGCCTCTGAATCCCCTTGTCAGATGATAGGTCAGGCAAAATAATGACTAGCTCTCAGTAAGCTTCAGGAGAGTTAAGGCTTGGATGTTGGGGAGATAAAACAACAACCAGTCTCTCAGCAGAGAAACATGGATCAATACAAACGAAGCTGCGGTGTAAAAACGCTGTTTTTGATCCAGGCTTGCGTCAGCATCACTGAGGTGAGTCTTGACAGCTCCTGTGCTGTTGGTAGATATGGATCTGTGTTCAAAAAAAGGAGCAAAACGCTCAGGGACCACAAGCGTCTTGTTAGACTATGGAGAGTGTTAGGCTGACCCCCGCCCCCAGCCGCTCTGCACATAAACACAGAGATGTGCACACAGTTGCACAACACACACACAAAAAGTGCTCCGACCTCAGTTGTCAGTAAAACTCTTGTGGTGAAGAAAACTTTGTGGCTTTCACTCCAATGGGTGAGAGGAAAAGCAAAAACGGAGATTCAGGAAGATATGACTTGCGTCTTCAAACTCTGTGTGGTTTTGTGAAAACAGCATCTGCTGGCACATTTAAAGTTCTGCACCCTGCTATGTCAAAGGTAGAAAGGCAGACAGGCAGCCAGGATTGTAGTCTCTTATCTGTGCTGCTGTTGTGCTGTGTTTTGAGGGGGCGTGCCTGTGATCTGTGATCATGTACCGTGTCGTTGTAGCAAGCGTGGCTGTCGCTCCTGACTGAGCTGCCACCCCGCGACTCCACCCCCACACACGGTGGGTTTGGCATACAAAACAGTTAGCCACATAGGAGGGTGGAAAGCTGTGCTGGGAGTTTGAAAGGTAGGCCTCGTAGATTTCAGATAAGACATCTTTCCAGACGCCTTTACTGTTTACTATCATAACCACATAACAGCCTCAGACATGTCGGAGATAAAAGGAAAGATTAGCGACTGCACTGGCAAGAACGAAATCTTCATCTCTTAAACATCTGTGTCATGTTGCCAAGTACAGAGGATGTAAAAGGCTCCTCACTTTGTAATGAACACAAGAAAGCTAATATGTTTTTTAATATCACCCTCCTCTGTAGTCTGACTAATATGGTGTTAATATTGCTGAGAAGAAGCGGATGTATTTTTGTCTGTCCCTTTCTACGCCTGGCCTGAATTCAAGGGTGGTACTCCGTTAGATTAATGTGTAAAACATGCACTGAATGTGGCGCGGTTAACCTACACGGTGTTTGGACTAAAGGAGTAGTGGCAGACTACTTGGCATGTGTGACTGCAGACTAGGTGTAAACAAAGTGTTTCTAGCAGTTACAGTCCCAATTATTCTACAGAGAATGAGATCTGAGACAAATCCTGGTGTGGTGTTCTCTCTTGAGCGTGCACTCTTGGTCACCGTGCACTCCTGGCAGCACAGACAGCAGCTGCAGATCGACTTCATACTGTGTACATAACAACAACTTTGTTGTCATTCCACCGGCCTATCTGTCTCGTCATCGTCGGAGCATGAGGGTATAAGAAATTCCACAAAGTTTTGATACCTCAATTAAAGTGCGTCTGTCTCCTGTTATCTCATTTAGGCTGTAGTCAATATGATTGGCATAATCAGACATGCCTGATTGGGGCCTCCCATTTAATTAATCAGTCTCACTGTATCATCACCTGTGGCTCATTAGAGTAATTAGAGTGAATTAGTCAGATAGAAGGCCTCTCTCTCCCTGCAGATGAGTGGAAGGAATTTCATTAGGAGAGATGAACACACATACATACACCTTGGGTCTGATGGCCACTGGTAATAGGATTTGTTTACCCGTGACTCTTATCAGTGATTACTAATATTACCGCAGTGGTAGGATGGAGAGACACTCGTTTTATGTCAAGCTCAGCCTCTTCCTCCTCACCGCGAACATGGCTACCCGTGCCAAATTTTGCTGGGCGAACATGTTAGCAGACTTCCTCTTTTGAAACAGAGTTCAAAAGAATGTGGAAAGACTGGGCTCCCCAAGTTACTGCAGCGGCCTGTCTGTGCATTCATGTGAGAGCACACGCGTGTGGAGCAGTGTGCAAGAGGCTTCTTGGCCAAGTCGGTGTTGAAGTCTCTCTAGGGAGTGTTGGCAATCTGTTCCAATCGTCTTTACAGCTGACCAGACGACCAAATGAACCAGGACAGGGACTGCTGCTGTGGGCCAGTCCAGCCAAGCCAAGCAGGGCTGTTACAGCAATCACACAGACATTACAGCCCACTTAATGCTCCCCTGCACACACCACGTTCCATCCTCGACCACGGCTAAAAACTACACTGTGCAGTTTCAAAAATAGTGCTGGAGTTATTGTGAATAGTTATAGATTAAAGTTTTTTTTTTCTTATATGAAAAGTAAAATATTTCAAAGTCAGGCCAAGGAGAGCCAGAGAGTGTTGACCTCAGAGGCTGAGCCCAAAGGCCCCAAACCCAGCAATCTTTTATGCATTTTGTTTGCTGCTTGATGGTTGTCTGCAGGCTGTTCACTGGAATATTTACATTTTCTACAGGAAATAAATTTTATTTTTGTCATTGCTTCAGTCCTGTAGTGTAAACTATGGATTCTCTTCATTTACAAGGTTTTGTAATTTTTAAGTATTTTCACTAGGGTTTTTTGCTTGAGGTTTATTTGTAAGTATTATGTCAATCACTGATGTCAAACAAGATGGAATAATAATGCCAGTTGTGGGCCACATGGCTTGAACCCCTGTAGAGCAGCCTTTCTTAATGCTAACAGTTTGAAGCCTAATAAACTTTTGCAAAATTATTAAAATGACATGCAGCTACAGATGCCTTTTTAGTTAAAAGTAAAGAAAGCCTGATAATAGACTCAAATAGTACATTTACTTTAAAATATGCAGCATAACTAACTACATGGATAGGCATTTTAAGTCCTCTTTAGATTTCTGTTATTTAGTATTTTTCCTGCCATGTTTGTCCTTTTGAATTCTTTGTTCAGACTGAAACTTGCCAAGGCACTACCCACTCCTTTTTGCCTGTCTGCACACGCTATTGCTGTTTGTGATCGCTGTTGTGACTTGGATAGATAGTGACACATGTCACCATTCCTTTCATTATGAAAATGAAGGATCTTCATCTTTCTATTTAGCCACCTATCTGCTATCTTTAGTCAGGACAGTAATATAAACTCTGAAGTGAGTGCTAGCGAGGATCATGTAGTCGGACTGGTTGAGCACTGACAGTCCTAACTGCAAATAATTCAGGCAGCTTGGATGGTCAGAGTTTATACATTAACATTCATATTGTGGATTAAGTATCAGCCTCTTTTAACCCTTGGTCAACTAGCTGGCTTCCCAAGAAACTTGAGATATTGCAAAGAAAGGAGCAGTATTTTACAGCTATGAATATATTTGCCCTATGGAAATGTGGAAAGACAGTTTGACTCCAGTGGTACACAATATGCAATGTCAAAAAATTAAGAAGTTTGAATTTGGAAACAAAAAGAAAATAAATAAAAATTAAAATGTACAAGTAAAGAAACAGACATTGGAAGCACTGGATTTTTATATTGTAGGGTGGAAAGGACATCTCCAGTGTACAAACTGTTCAGTGTAGTTTTATTTTCCACTTTACACAAAAATGGCATCCGGCAGAGAAAACACCCAAACCTATTTGTTCAGTGTTTCACTGAAGGTGCTCAAATATGACTACTTTGTGTGCAATATTATGCGGCTTAAAATAGAAATGGTAATGGTCTTCTAATGGTCAGTAAGATTTGATGTGTTTGTGAATAACGAGCAGGCAGCAGGGATTGTGCACTTTGCGATGTTACGCTCTATCAGCAAGATGAGTGTAAAGTCTGCCTGTGTCTGCTGATGTGGGCAGAGAGTTTGCTGCATAGTCAAAACCTGACTGAGTGTGAGGGTCTTTTTTTTTTTTTAACTAAGACCATGCCCATAATTACTTGCCCACTTGGCACTGAATCAATCCTCTTTTATGTGCGATGTGTTTATTTAGCTTAGCAGTGAGAATTTTTCTTTTTTTGGAGCGAGGATTTGGTAACACATTGGGATATATGCAGGGTATTGGAAAGGGATTGGGCACAATCAAGGGCGTTGGAGATTGGCACATGACCTCTTAAGGCAGAGCCCTAGTGGAGGACTGTGGTTATTTCACTTTTATGCACAAAACAGATCTTATTGATCAGTTTAAATGAGTTGATTGACCTCCTTTGTTGACTTCCTAGGACTTTTGGATCACACCGTTTTGTAGAAAATAGGTTTTCATGGACTAATTTGCATATCAGAATACATTCTGATAAGTTTAATAAATAAAAAGGCAGTGTTGCTGCAAGATTTACTTCATCAATATTATGAGCTCTGTTTTTACAATGACTGTAAAAGACTACAACATGAACAGCAGTGTATAACAAAGGAGTCATGCAGTGTGAAAGTTATGATCTCTGTAAACCCACAGTTGAAATAAGAGTGGAAAAATAAAAGCTGGCCAAAGCTAAACAGTTGTAGTGAGCTTACTCAGATGTTACCTATGCTCTGTCGGTCATCCATCGTATTTTAAATTTGCAGAATTCAGATCACATCATTGCAGAGGGAGTATTTATATTTTCAAAACGTATTCACACAGCTGGGATGATTAACAGCAACCACACTTTGGGGATATACTTAAATTTATTCTACACATCAGGTTTTAAAATAACAAAATTCCAGTGAGTGATTTTAGTCCACACTGATCAGAAAAGTAAGGCTTAATACATCATATCATAATCATATCAATTTTGATCCTTCTCTCCTGAACATAGTTGGACCTGTATTGTTGCTCCTGTAGCTAATCTTTACCAATGCAATAATTACAGCACTGTTCATGAACTAGAACATTCAGTTTTTGACAATTAATTTAACATGATTAAAATTTATCAGGTTCCTCCTTTCATCAAGCGTTGCACAAGCTTCTGCTCACGCTCGAGTTCACTAACAGATAGTGCAGCTGCTCCATGGCCATGGGCAGACAGGCTGCTACATCAACTGCTCCATGGGCAGCGAGAGCAAGATGGCATGTAAGCAAGTGAGCAGTTTTTTTTCTTTCCCCCCAAACATCCTGTTTCTACTGCATAAAATCCATTGCAGAGGACAGTCGACCAAATCCATTTGTTATACTTTTCATGGTTTGTGGATAAAACGAGATCACGGCTGGTCAGGGAATTAAACTTAATGCTGATGGGGGAAAAAAATCTCCTAATTAGTTCTTGATCACACTATTTCTTCAGAGGGTTGAAATTTCTGGTGTGTGTGTTTGGGGGTTTGGGGGTGTGGGCGAGGTGGGCATGTGTGCGTGAGTGTGTTTTGGGACCTTGTCAGCAGACTGAGCCACAAGGGCCCCTGTGGTAATGTGTGTATTAAATGATTAGTGCGTTAGTTAGCATAACGGCCCTTCAGCAGCGTTTAATCACTCTCAGGGGTGGGCGGCCTCACAGGAGGTGAATGGTGGGGGGAGGGGGAGGCGGGGTAAAGGGAGAAGAGAGAGATTTAAACTGAGGAGAAGGAACTGCTGGTTGAATGAGTGAGTAGATGATCTGTAGAGAGAGTATGGAAAAATGAGGGAGCGAGCATGACGGAGGGCAAGAATCCAACCGAAACATAATCCAGCAGCACTCACACACTCAGCGGAGAGAGGGATACAATCTTTACAAGGCCTGAACGTCTTGTTAATGTCAGCACTCGGCCCATCAGCTGGAACAAGTCCCATAAATAGCTATTAATAACAATACAGAATGGATGGGGATGAAGGTGGGACCTTAGTTCAGCCTTGACAACTGCTCCTGTTGATAATTGTGTTTTTTGTTGTTATGTGGTGAGAGGGGAGGGGTCCCCTGGTGGTCAATAATTGGTGTGAACTGCTTGTACATGTACTAGCAGTAGGTACAGTGGTAACTGATTGACTGACGGGCTGAAAGGCTACAGAACAAACTAACAGGTTTTTCCTTGGCAGGCCTTTGGTGGGGTTAATGCTCCAGCAACACTTGTCTGTTTCAGCTTGTGGCCTTCGTCAGAGGGGTCACAAACCTATTATAGATAACATTCTAAATAGCATAGATATAGAGTAGAAAATACAAAACAACCAATCATATATGTCCGCATACATATCTGGCAGTGAAGGACCAATAAGGATGGGCTAGGCAGATGCCTCCCATGGGGTTTTAAGCCAGACATTGCCCTGGAAATGGAGAGTGCCCAAAAACATGGATGCCATCCAAGGGGCAACTCTGGAGCTGAAAAATGAAGCCAACACCAATGAACCAAAAACTGCAGTTCCTTCAAGTGGCTCCAAAAGGGAGTCGGTCCCCATAGACTCCCATGTTAAAATGCCCAATTTTACAGCATTAAAAAACATTTTTACAGCCTGGTGCAAAAACAGTTTTGGCCAAGATGCATAGTTTCCCCCTTCATTATAACTCTAAATGGGATGGTTTTTATAATGCATCCACCTGGATAATTGAGTTAGGGGTGCGGTGGCTTTGATTGACAGGTGTCCAGGAACAGACAGCTGAAGCTGATCAGCATCTGTTAGGCCTCATCCATTACTTTGAGTCATTAAACCTGAACCTCTTGGCTGTGTGTGTGTGTGCTGTTGGTGCTTTTTGGAGCATTTTAAATGGATTATCAGACAAAAATAATCTATTAAAAATGCTCCACCGGCTCACTGTGAGGTACAGACCATTCAAGAAGTTTGTCCTTCATTTTTTTGATAAGTGAAATTCTAGGCAGCCATTCTAGTAATTCTAGTATTTTATTTATCTGTTTCTACAGTTAATGGATGCAGCTTCTATCCAAGCTAGCTGACGTTAGTTGATAACTTAGCACTCCACCTTCTCGTCCAAATAAGGTGACTTGCGGCTCCAAAAATTAACATGGCAGTAACCAAAATGCTAATGTTGAATGCTTCAAAATGCATCTGAAACCAATGGATGATGTCACAATGACTACATCCAGCTTTTATGCTGTCTGTGGTGGCACCTTTATTTGGTCCATAAACTGGAGAAGTGCAACTCATGGGTGGTTTTCAAGTTCTTGGATGTATATAATTGTTTGGTTTGTATATTTTTTTAACTATACGTATACTCTTTAAAAATGTCTGGAATATGTTTTATGATGAACCTAATAAAGGCCACAAACTGAAACCTGTCAGTCAAAATAAAGTTGTTCTTCATACTCACAAGTGTTGCTGGAGCTTTAACCCTTTCAGACTTTATGCTCTTCTCCGTGCATCTTGGAAGTAGATGAGGTTGTGCCAGAAACCACTACTCTGTGGTTGTGTTTTTGGCCTCTGCTGCTGCAGGATACTGGATAATTTCAGCAAACAACAAAGGTCAAAGAGTCTGCTATCTAGTCATAAAACAGCTTCCTTCTTTTAATCCTAAATGATAATGATTCTGATTATAGTGACAGTTACAGTAATGATTGGTCTGATAAAATGTTGAGTGCAAACTGAAAAAAAAAAAAGTTCTCTGTTTGTCTTGCAGAAAGAACTAGACGTCACCGCCACACAGCTTGCTAACAGACAGGACGAGAGCGAACAGTCCAGGAAGAAACTCATCGACCTGAGCCGTGAGTTCAAGAAGAACACTCCAGAGGTGAGAAAATCAGATATTCGCAGATGAGCACCAGCACAGAGCCACGCATACAGTGTATCCCGCAATTCTTTTGGCAGTCATACTTGGCCTCAGTGTTTCTTGGTGTCTGCTTACCTCTTCATAAATGTAGCTGTGATTATTTACTGAGAAAGCTGGGGAGGAGTAGACGGAACAGAGATGCAGGCTTGGCTCCCAAAAATAGTCTCTCCATTAGTTTCCCTGAAATCCTAAAGAGACAAAACAGAAAACCCCTCAGGAGTTTGTATTATCTGACCTAGTTTTTTATGCGAGCAGAAAGTGTGGTCGGTGAGTGTGTATGTGAGAGAGGGAGGCAAGGAGAGAGTGGCAGAGCAGAGCAGGAGGGAGAGAAAGAGAGAGAGAGTGTGACAACACTACTAAGTGGGATCAGGAGGGAATTCTGTCCTGTTCCTGTGTTCCCATCACTCCTCCTGGGAATATTTGTTTCATCTCTGTAACCAAGGCAACGCATTTCAAACCTCACAGCAAAAACAAAGTATTGTTGTGTTATTATTGGTAATGTCACCATGGTGAATTATTGATGGTGGTATGAATTATGTATGAACTGAGTAGACAGTGGATAGAAAATTGTCAACTCTCCGCAGAGTTGACAGTAGGCCTATTATAGTTACCACAGGATGAGGATTGTGACTATTGACTTCAACATGTAGCCCACCCGCTGTAGAGGAGTATACACCGGAGGAAACTGTACCTGCATACAAAAGATGCTAATTTCACTTCACCCTACACATTCATCTCTAATCTCATTTCCAAGTATAACCACACAGCTAACAACACACACAGGGAGGCAAGACAGACACAAAGGGAGAGAAACACACATGCAGAGGCAGCAAGAGCCATGCACAAAGAGAACATGCAGAGAAGGCAGAGGCACAAACACACAGAGGCAGATAGCCTAGATCACAGAACAGGACACACACATTCATCAGTGTAACAAGGCTGTGATTTAGGAAGGCTCCTCTGGCGTCTGTGTGGCCCCTGGCATCTCCCTGGTATGTGGAGGAGGAATCTGAGCCAGGCCAGACGAGCGACAGGATTCATTACAGGGCTGCAACAGCCTCAATAGGAATCGGCACTAAAACTCCGGGCGTTTGGAAGTACAGAAGCATCAAGGCTGCCTACCAAATAGGCTGGTTCATAACGTGTGATGGCCCGCGCTTGATTAAAAATGCCCCGATCGTCTTGTGTGTGTTTGCGGAGCTGTGTTTTCCATCACTTGTGTGGCTGTGTGTGTGGTTGACCAGCTTATAGAGCGGGCTGTCAGCTCTCTGTGGTCCGCACCAGTCAACGGAGATCACAGTCACATCAGATCAGACTGCATTAGGCTGAGCGGGAGTCCGTCTCTGATCCATTATTCAACAACCAGGAGACCAGCCCACGTTGACTGTGTCTAGTCTGCTGAGCTGTACTCGGTGTGAACTGCACTCATGGTCTGCATAATAACACACACACACACACACTCTCTCTCTCTCTCTCTCTCTCTCTCTCTCTCTCTCTCTCTCTCTCTCTCTCTCTCCCTCTCCCTCCCCCTCCCCCCCCCCCCTCTCCC